>LBNU01031524.1:9712-33501 GCA_014162995.1 Artemisia annua | reverse complement strand
ATATATATATATATATATATATATATATATATATATATATATATATATATATATATATATATATATATATATATATATATATATATATATATATTTTCATGCCTTTCCTTTCTCAGTTTTTTCTAATCTATTTACAAACCTAACAGCTTTACAGATAAGACTTTGGAATATCTTAAGAAAGTGAAAAAGTTTTAGGGTTTTGCTAAATATAGCTTTGACAGCTACGTTAAACTGTTAAAGAAATAAAAAATGCATAATTGGTAATACAAAGAGTCGGTTAAGAAAGGGAGGCGATTTGCACACTCCTTTAATTGATATACCCATAGAACACTTTTACTCATGTTCACTTGCAAGGGTATTAATGTTAATATACAATACTTTTGAGTGTCTCAATCAATTAAGGGGGTGTGCAAATCACCTCCCGTTAAGAAAGGTTAAATGTAAGGGTGAACATTTATCATTCAATGTACAATCAATTCATGTGTGTCTAAATATGTTAAACATAGCCATGCTACATTTAGCAATTTTCAAACTTTTAACCCTTCTTTATGTTCTGATTTTGATTCTCTCCGACTCAAAACCACAAATGGAAACATGAATAACTAATCAAAAACTATTATATCAAGGAATCAAGCATCCACCTTTTTCAAAAGAGTTGTGATATTTAGACCTAACAATGAGACCTACTAATAGACCTACACTATTCATTTGTTGACAAGTGTCATACACATTTTCTCTCTCATCATTTCCCACCAATTAATTTTTCAAATGCACCAATCACATCTTTAGTTCTAATTTTAGGTATAAGTCTTAGGCATACAAATCATTTTTCTTTTCAAAAACTACTATATTTTGTAAAAAAAAATATAAAATTAGGTGATTAAAATGAAAGTTGCAACAAATGAAATGATGTTATCATTCTCTCGTAAAACCATGGGCCTACATTTGGGCCATAAAGTAGCACCAGGCCCTCTGATCGTTACTTTGAAATAAAATGCCGGCAAACATTATTTCGTGGTAGTGGTTTTCGTATTGTCTTATCCTTATTGAACTTATGCATTAATTCGCCCTCAATTTCACACGTGGTCTTCACAGGATAATGGAATCTAATATACTTATTCCATTTTCTATTTTACGCAGAAGTAAAAAACTTTTAGTTTAAACTTATACTCAGTTTTGGTCCATTTGAGTTACAATATTTGAGTTTATTGTTTAGCTTTTATATAATAAAGTTTTTGATGTACAGTAAAACTTCTATAAATTAATAATGTCAGGATCAAGATATTTTATTAATTTAGCGAGATATTATTAGTAAAAGTGAAATGTTGAGTTTTCAACAATAGTCAAATGAGAGAGAAAAGTGAAATGTAATTAATACTCTTATTAAAACACCTCATTACTTAAAAGTACAATGATTTATTCACATTGTACAACCAATTAAAATACAAACCGGGTTGACCCGAGACGCTTCAAACCCGCGCGGGTTGACCCGGTTTAATTTGACCCATTTCCGACCCAACCTAGCAAGTTGAACCGGTTTAAATCGACCCATTTTTCGACCGAAACGGTTCAACCGGTTGAACCACCCGGGTCGAACCGGGTTTCAAAACATTATCCATTACTTAAAAGTACAATGATTTATTCACATTGTACAACCAATTAAAACACAAACCGGGTTGACCCGGGATGCTTCAAACCCAGCGGGTTAACTCGGTTTAATTTGACCCATTTCCGATCCAACCTAGCAAGTTGACCCGGTTTAAATCGACCCCTTTTTCGACCGGAACGGTTCAACCGGTTGAACCACCCGGGTCGAACCGGGTTTCAAAACATTATCCATTACTTAAAAGTACAATGATTTATTCATATTTTACAACCAATTAAAACACAAACCGGGTTGACCTGGGACGCTTCAAAGCCGGCGGGTTGACCCGGTTTAATTTGACCCATTTCCGACCCAACCTAGCAGGTTGACCCGGTTTAAATCAACTCATTTTCCGACCAGAACGGTTCAACCGCTTGAACAACCCGGGTCGAACCGGGTTTAAAAACATTATGTTTAATTCCCAAATCTTCAAACTTCTATTATTTTTCGTTTATAACCTATAAACTTTTTTTTATCAATAAACTATCTATCGCTATAAAATCCCGTTGCTATGCACGGGTACTCGTCTAGTACTAGTTACAATGTATAATAGTTTGAGATGAAAAATAAATTCGAAAAACAAGTTTCAATTAATATTTTTTGAATTCAAGTCATTGAAGATATCAAGGAATGTATACAACGAATGTCAAAGTTAAGGACATTGAAGAAATTGTGGAATTTTTTAAATTATTAATTTATAGTTTCATTGTGACCAATATATATACACAGATGTTTCAAAAAATTATTATCTTATTATTTTATCGATTGTGGTCTAAATTTATACTAGTCTTAAGTTTCGACCGGATAAATTATTAATTTTATCGTTATCGAGTATTAATTTATAGAGGTTTTATTGTGTAAGATTTTTAAAACTTCTCTTATTAAATTAAAAATTAATAATAATTGAAAATAGACCTCTTCTAATGAAAGTTTGTATAACCCTCGCCAATTTTATTTAATCCTTCCATCACCAAATAAGTCGTCATGTTGAAAATGCACAAACTAACTACGAGTATATTTTTTACTAATAAAATAATATATCTACTTGTTAAAGTCTTTTTTAATTAATTGAAATACAAAATTGATACATATTTTCTCACATCCAAAATAAAAATTATAATTGTGAGCTACCTTCTTTAAATTATACTAGTACAAGACATCAAATAGTCCTTCGATTCTTGCACAACTCTTTATTTTAATCGTTGAAACAATCGAAACCCATCATACATACCTGTCCTTTGTGAAATTGTGCTAGGCATTACTTCATTTTATGAAATCATTGTCTAGTTATCGACCGAACTTAAATAAATCTTGAAGTGCCGCAATTAGTTGCTTGGAGAGTAAAGTTCGGCTAAACTGAAAACCTTTATTTAAAATCATAACATATCAAACGATAATGAATTTGGTATAGTTAGCCATCATAGAATAGTGACTCTAAACTTTCCCTTTTTGCCTTCTACCATGAAAAAAGTGTTAACTAAGAAAAAAAGTGTTAGTTAATTACTAGTTAGTTACATACATATCGTGATCTTGTTACAAGCCTTGCGGGCTACCATACCGGTCTACCACGTGCCAAGAGAAGAACTAAAATCTATTAATAGGTGGAGTAAGGATCAAATGAGAAATGTAACTAAGATGAGAAGAAACCACAACCACAAATGTTAGATGCACTCACAAAAATAGATGCATCTCCCTATTATTTTTCTTTCCTTATTTAAAATATGTGGCCACAATTTTTTCTCATTCTTCTCATTTCAATAATTCTTCTCACTAGATCCATACTCACCCATGGTGAGCAAAGTTTGAATATGTAAGTGATACACTTGTTAGGATCACTACGGCCTAAGATATCATCAAGTCCAAATGTCCAATATATAAGTTTGATTATTGTTTTGGGCCCTATTGTTCATTCAAAAATCAATTGGCAATAAAATAAGTGGTTTACTGCTTATCGAGCTTATATGTTAACTTTAAGATTATATTTTTATTGGTGTAGGATTTGATTTGCACACTTAAGAATAATGCTTGCTTTTTTGGCACTATATCTCTCCGCCTCTCCGGTTAAAGATCTCTATAACATTTATATGGTTGAGGTTAAGTTGTACAACTTTTAAACTTGAGGATATAGGGTGGTGTTACTATTTACTACAATGGTGTTTTTGTTTTGTATACTTGATGTAGAATAGACATGTAAATAAAACCTTAACAAGAACTAAACAAAATCAGGAAGGATTTTAAAGACTTAAAATCAAGATTTATTTATAATTGAACGTTTAAATAATAAACCTAAACCCTATATTTATAGAGAAGCAAATCTTGAAGAAAAGTCATCTAAACATGGTAAAAACCAAACTTAATATAAAAAGGAAAATTCGGCTTTCAAAGCCTTTACGTCGTAACAAGGTATACCTTGTTACAACGTAACAACTAAAATACCTAAATAATCCTTATTCGAGAGTACTCCGGCTTAACAAGAAACATCCTTTTACACCCCAGAGAAAAATTAAGTAAAGAAATTAACTGTAGCTTCTACGATGTAACAATGTGATAGTATGTGTAATATAGTGTTATACGCGTCTAACACTCTCCCGCAGTCGAAGGGTAGGACACCGGACGCTTAGGCTGGAGTAAAATTCTTCAAACAAAGCAGATGTAAACACGCAACAAACCGGATAAACCAAAGTATCCGAACCAAACAGGATAAACCAAAGTATCTTGACCAAATGGTATAAACCAAAGTATCCCTTACCAAACAGGATAAACCAAAGTATCTTGACCAAATGGGATAATCCAAAGTATCTTCTATAACTAAAACAAACGAGATAACCCAAAGTATCCCCTACAACTAAAACAAACGGGATAACCCAAAGTATCCCCTACACTAAAACAAAGGAAATTACAACTAAAAGAAAATGAAAGTTTGTTCTAAAATTTCAACCCCCAAAGAACCTTCCAAATAAATGGGGCGTATTTTTTCTTAGAAAAACATAAAGATCCACCTCACAAATGAACAATATGGGTGGGGTTTATTATAGCATTTACATAGGTTAAGTTTAAAGGAAGCCTTCCGAACCTCCGGCGTGTAGCCGGCGGCAGCGGCGGAAGAGTTTAAGTTTGTTAGAATTGAATGACAAAGGCTCTTATAACATGATAGTATATGTAATAAACATAAACGATTGAATTGCAACTGATTGTATTGATTTGATATTGCCAACAAAGTGCTACAACTATTATGGGTAAATCCCATAAATCAAGGAATACATTAATGAGGAGATATAACTAATCACAAAATATTATGCAACTTGATTTGATCTTATCATTGTACACGTCTAACACAAAGAACAAGGTGTTACGCCGTAGAGAAAACTGAATCATGTTTTCTTGATTCGAGTCCTTTTGTCATAATCCAATCGCTCCATGTACTCCTTGGCTAACTCTTCGATGGTTAATTCTACCATCCATCTTAATCCGCTAGTAAGTTATGGGGTTTTTGGTTTATACTGGGGAATGACTATGGGTGTAAGATTGGGAATGAGTTTATAAACCCATTAACTTTGGTGGGTTTAAAGAATGACTAATTTTGAAGGTTTGATACCCATTTTCATTATTAAACCCACTAGCTAAACAACGGAAATAAAAGTCATTCCTTGACACCTATACCTTCAAACCATACGCCTCCTTAGTTATTTTTGGTTTAAATATGCGTGTTATAACACATATTGTGAACATGATTAAAAATTTGAAATTATATCAAATATTTTGATTTAAGCCGTTGTTATCTCTATTAATTGGGTTCTAACACTTTATATGTGTTTGTGTAATTTATAATGATCCTATTTAACTTATAATGATCCCATTACATTTCTTGGGTTGCCAATGATGGTACTTGTATTTGACATGATGTAGTTAGTAGTGATTATGTATTATATAGATTATTGATGTATTGGCAATGTGAGATCCATGTAAAATGTATTCGGAAGTCAAAATAATGAAGTTACGTTTACATTCAACGTCCAAAGATCACATTGTAATATTTTATGTTCCATACCAAGTGGAACCGATTATCACCACCACAAAGTTGATGGAAATAAGGAAATTCAGTTCTATCGTATTAGCTTAAATGCCAGTTAGTAGCACTAAATATTAAATTAATTGAGATTTATTTGATTTTTGCACGGAACTTTACACTATGTTCTAAAGATATGAGGGAAGAAAAAAAAAATATGAAAAGTAAAAAAAAAGTTGAGAGGGAAATGAAATGAAATTTAAAAAATAAAAAATAAATAAATAAGAATCTTCATCCCATTTTTAGGAGAAAATAGAAAGAAAACATAAATATAATTTATGTAAAGACTAATATACCATTTTTAAAAGATTTGTCACTAATAATTAAAATACATACAAGTTATTTTCATTTTTCTTTTCAACTCAAGAATAGTTAATTCCTTTTTATTTTCCCTTATCTTAAAAACATTTGAACCAACATTTTTTTTTTCTTAATTATTATTTTCATTTTCCTTTCCTTTAAAACTTGAGAAAACAGTTAGGCTATGTTTGGTACACAAGATTGTTGAGAGATTGTGCTTATTTTTTCAAAAAAATAAGCTACCTAAAAGATAATCTTTGTTTGGCACACATAACTTATAAGAGATTCTAAAAAAAATAATCTTCCATAATCTCTTAAAACCAAAGGTTACTTCATGTAGCTTATAAAAATAATCTCTTTTTATAATCTCCAGCACCAGCACCATCTCCAGCACCAGCACCAGTTCCAGCAACAGTTACTTTCGCCAAACATACCCTTAGAGAATTAAGGATTAATGGTTTCTCTACCTAGGGTATGTTTGGTGAAAGTAACTGTTGCTGGAACTGGTGCTGGTGCTGGAGATGGTGCTGGTGCTGGAGATTATAAAAAGAGATTATTTTTATAAGCTACATGAAGTAACCTTTGGTTTTAAGAGATTATGGAAGATTATTTTTTTTAGAATCTCTTATAAGTTATGTCTGCCAAACAAAGATTATTTTTTAAATAGCTTATTTTTTGAAAAAATAAGCATAATCTCTCAACAATCTTGTGTGACAAACATAGCCCTATTATACCTATAGATATTCTCTGGTAATACATAGTTATTAACAAAGCTTTCATTTTTTTTTCTTCAGTTTTCAAAATTCAAAAGGGAAATGTTAATAGAAATATTACTCCATTAAGAAGGTTTGACTTCACATCAATACTATCACTTAAGTTAGAATGTAAGATCTAGTCGACTTAATGCCACAATAACTAATTAGATATGCTTTAGTTCGAAGCAACAAGCTAATAAGCTTCATTTGTTTTGTTAATCAACTCAACTTATTTTAGTCTTTAATTTTCTTTGCTTTATTTTGTTTTGTTTTGAATCAAAGCTAACCCCACTTGAGGAATATTAGTATGAATTACTCACTTACCCTCAATATATAGTTAAGTTGATAAAACAATTTTGATTTTATTGTAGTACAAGATAAAGATAAAAGATGCACATATTCAAATTTTTAGTACTATACTATCTTTACGTCAATTTTTAGATGAGAAAGTCTTGCCTAACTGAAATGGTGGATGAAAGATTATTGCTTCGTAATTTTTATTTATTTACTAGTTATAATGCCCGCGCACGCGCGAGTTTTTTTTTTAAAATTTTTTTTAAATCATATATTTTTATTTATTAAAAAACAAATAATTTAATATTTATTTTATTTGATTTATGATGTTTAATTATAGTTTTTTTTATTATTAAAGATAATTATTTAAAAGTTTTAATCCTATTGTTAATTGCTTCTTATCTATATTTTTTGTATTTATCTTCTACTTGTATTATGGATAAATATAAAATGTTACCTAAGAAAATAATCCTTTTTTTTAAATAATATTATTACTAAATAAGGTATGGTTTATTTTTTTTGAAATGGAAAAGTCCCCACTTGGGGTTTTGTTTTATTATATAAAAGATTTATTTTTCCTCTTTGTTATCTTTGCCCTCATATCTTATATATATCTATTCTTGTTTTTTTCTTACCGTGTGAGGGTAGGAGAGTCTTAAACAAAAATACAAAATGTTTGCAAATAGTGGTGGACATCAGACGTTAACCACTGAGGTAGATTAATGATCTTCAATTTAATAAGGTTTCCAATAACAACTTACATGCATTTCTAACAAGTGATTATCAAGCACAATAAACTACGGAGCATAAATTGTTTGAATAAGCAAAGAAAAAGTTGCAAAAGAGCCGAGCTCAAGCTCAAGCTCAACAAGGTAATTTAGCTCCACAAGGCTTTAACATGCCGACTATATTAGTACTTGAATTCCACACGAGCCTGGTTTGGAAAGTCCATTATGTGTCTAAACATCATATTAGGCAACAAAACATTTCCATAAGTTAAAACCAATTTTGGTAAGTCTAACAACCACTCGGATAACATTAACATCGTTTACAAATATGGTTTAGAAATCGTAGAGATACAAAGAGTTGATTCTTATCTCTTAGTCTAACAAAAGTTGATGATAAAGATGTTGAACTCATACACTCGCATCTAGTTAGTTACGCCGCTTCACCTTTTACTCCAGCTCCATCAATTTTCTTTCTCATTTCACTCCATCTCACTTTTCACTTTCAATAACTCACACAACTTCACTTTTCAACCTATTTTTAATTTATTAAAAACTAAATTTTTATTCATTAAATTAATAAAAGCGTTACATAGATAATTAAAAATGTAAATGTACGGGAAAAAAAAACATAAATTAAAATGGTAAATTCCACCTCACCTTGATCACTGCCTTTGCACCTTGACCCGTTCGCGTTCTTCTAGAGTAAAGTGATCAGTAGGCTGGAAATAGAATGTTTCGTCTTTTTGACGTTGTTCAATTTCTCGGATTCTCAACTCTTTTTGCTTCAGCTCCAGCTACTTTCTTTTGATGTCTAAAACGTTTCAAGGGTCTCTGTCTTTTTGGCATGGTACGGCTCATTGGCACTTGTATATTCGTTGATAATCAACCTAGCTAACGCTTCTCATTCAAAAATACTGAACTTGCCGATGACGTCACCCTTTTTTTTCAGCGCTTTTGCTATGTCCCTGCCCATTGGACGTCAAACTTTCTGCACTTCCTCTTCTTCGTCGTCTCCAGCTTGCGTATTCAAATTAAAACCATCCTACACAGACTGCGACGTGTTGAATCCTGAACTAGAGCCCGAAGACTTGTATCTCTTGCTCTTTTCATGTTTCATTTCTTTAAAGTTTGGAACTTCCACCTATTTCCATTTTGCACATTCCTTCAACACCTCCCAGCAATGCAGAAGTGTGAACGGGGTTCCATATTTAACTGCATATTCCACAAGTGCTTGTTGGGTGTAATCGTCGTCTCCGGCTCCACTCACCGCCGTCCGACAGACGTTACTATACATCACACCACAAAATTGAGCAACTCTTAGACGCACCGTCTTTCATTTCTCGTTTATCATATCATAGGTCTAACGTTGGGTTATTTGAGCATCTATATGCATGCGTGCTAAACACGCATTCCAAAATCCATCATCGTTTCTCGCATTACCAACAAAGCTATATTTGGATATGCGAACCTAAGTTTTGCACAATGTAATTTCTTCTTCATATGTCCATGGAGTAGACCTTAGTTCATCGTCATTTCGAACCGCCTTCTTTGGCGTCTTCTAGCCGGCTTCCTCGTCGGAAGTAGAGGGTCTTCTTCAATAGGAGAGTCCCCACGAACGGGAGCCATGGTCTCCGAAAATTGAGGTGAGTATGTTTTGTCGAGATTTAATGCATTAATTGGAGACATAGATTGGTTTATATTTGGTTGTGATGACGAATCACCATATAGGTTTGTGAATCGTAGTTGGTGGTGTCGAATGGGAAAGCGTTTTATTGTAAGAATTGGCTAAAAGCGTTTTGTTGTGGGTATGGGTTTCGGTATGGTTGATTATGGTAAGGTTGGTTATAAAAGAATGATTGTAGTCATAAATTGATTTCTTATTTGACGGTGGAGTATTTCCAAGAGTGAATGTTCCTTCGTTGTCTGGGGAGTGTTTCATGTAGTGTTTCGTTGTTGACGTTTTGTGTTTTTGAAAGTATTTTGTTGAGACATTTTGGCAGTAAATTAAGAAGTAAAAAGGTATTGATAGTATGAGAGTATATAAAATGAGAAGTTGTGTTTAAAAATGCAGAAGTTAAGGGTATTTATAGGTAAAATATGAGGCAGTGATTTATTTATTTATTTTTAATATGCAACGGATATATTGATTAGGGGGCCACATTTAACGTTTCCATAAGTAGTGAATGCTTCAACGTTCGTCCCTCTTTGTTTGTTAGCTCACGCCGTGAGCATAAGGCTGCCAACAAGCCTAAGTGCCTCACGGTGGCATCAGCTCCTTCACGTTCCCTTTCTTTCTTGTTGGGAGCAGTCTTAGAGGACTGGTATGGCAAGTTATAGCCCTATAATTCAACCTTATGACTTGACACCATACCTCCTATCACGTTATAAGGCCTCACGCCAAATTTACCAGCCAAGTTGTAGGACATTTGTTTTCTGTGTGTTTTATTTGTGTTTTTTGGGTTAAAGTGTAGGTCGAGGAGTGTCCTGTAACTTAAGTGATGGAGGAAGGGTATTTTTAGGTTAAGTTGTAGATTATGAGTTATAAGAGAATAGTGATGGGATGACAACACTTCTTTTTTTATATAAAACGAGCCATATGGCTCATGGGCACCTAGTGTTCTTAGATTTTATAAGAAGTCCTTGTATGTATATATCTTTAATTTATACCATCTATGAATTCAACTTCGATTTGCTATAACTTCAGCGTCAATTTGTCATAAGGGTAGTCACCAAACAATGGTCTTGAATAAGATCGAACCTGACTCAATCGTTACTTATTCCATAAAACCTCGACTCACATGTACCAACCATATTCAAAACATATCATTTATATTTTTTACAGTTATTAGCGATCTACTTCTAACATATTTAACTATTAGAGTAGATGTAGTGGTGGTGGACCATCTCGAGGCTAGCACCACATCACCTCTCTTTTCACCACATTTGTTTTAATCAGCGGTCACCACCACCGATTTCATTCACATTTTTGTGATCCTTTACATTGGTTAGTTAACATTCATGTGTGATATCATGTCTTACTATATATTGTTTTCAAAATAATCACTTTCTCATTGCTTTATTGTACGACCATAAACATGAGAAGTTTTTCTCATTCAATTTTCAAAGTGAGCGATTTTTTGATTCAAACGTATATATCTAAACCAAAGTATCCGTAGTTATTTATGAACTTTTTCGATTTAAACTTAACAACCAAGGACGGGATCAGGACCACAAATGACCTGATGCATTAGCGGAAAACTAAACATGACTATGAACACGTTTCTTTGGGACTATATGCATGTCAAAAGAGTAATGATTTTCTATATGAATTAACATTACATCACAAAAATCTATGAATGTCTCAAAACCTACTCTGGTTCCATCACTGCTAACTAAGGTTGTTATTTGGATCAGGTTAATCGAGTTTTGAGGAAGAAAAACCTTACCCTTACCAACAACAATACCCAATCCCGTCGGAGCGAGGTTGATGGTTATTCGGGTACGAGTTATTCGGGTACTAATTAACCTTAATAAGCAAGTTATGACATAAAAATACAAATAAGTGGGTTAAATCTTTATAAAACAACATGAAAGGGATTGTGTCCCAATGGTACCTCTTGTTGTGTGAGAATCTCCCCAACCAAATAGTTGCGGGTTCAATTCCTGCTTAAGACATGCGAGATAGTTGTGGTTTATAATTTATGAGATAGTTAGTTGCCGTTTAAAAAGAAAAAAAAAAAATCTTTATAAAACACCAAAGAATCATATGAAAAGTATATTAAAATTCCCTTATGCGGTTTATTCAAGTAATACGAAATCTGAATAAGGATACAACTCTCACCCGAAACCCGACTCTAATTAGAGTTTGGGTTAATTCAAATTAACCGAATAATTTTTTCAACTCGTATAACCCGACCCAAATAAACTCATTCAAATTCTAGTAGAATGAGGCTGAGTACTTTTTACGGGAGGTGATTTGCACACTCCCTTAATTGATTGGCACACTCTAAATAAGAGTGTGTTGACATTTATACCCTCACAGAGTGAAAATGTGTAAATTAATGTGATGATATAATTGTCAACACACTCTAATTTAGAATGTGCCAATCAATTTGAAGAGTGTGCAAATCACTTCCATTTTTGACACCCTACTCCTAAACATGTTGTAAATATGTATTTTGGGGATTTAAAGAATTTCCTCAAATACAAAGACACCTTGCCAATGTACCACATATTTTTTAACCACACAAAATCAAGTCGAAAGTCAAAAGATAGTCACACACACATACAACCCATCGACAAAAATTACCACCTCACCCCTATTATAACAAGAAGTAACACCACATCATCCTCTTTGGAATATCTATACTACATATAATACACAAATGAATCTCTCTCCAAAAATTTCAAATGTACAAAAGATTATGCAATTACGTCAATTTGTCACAAGGGTAGTCACCAAACAATGGTCTTGAATAAGATCGAACCTGACTCAATCGTTACTTATTCCATAAAACCTCGACTCACATGTACCAACCATATTTAAAACATACCGTTTATATTTTTTACAGTTATTAGCGATCTACTTCTAAGATATTTAACTATTAGAGTAGATGTAGTGGTGGTGGACCATCTCGAGACTAGCACCACATCACCTCTCTTTTCACCACATTTGTTTTAATCAGCGGTCACCACCACCGATTCATTCACATTTTTGTGATCCTTTACATTGGTTAGTTAGCATTCATGTGTGATATCATGTCTTACTATATATTGTTTTCAAACTAAACATGACTATGAACATGTTTCTTTGGGAGTATATGCATGTCAAAACAGTAATGATTTTCTATATGAATTAACATTACATCACAAAAATCTATGAATGTCTCAAAACCTACTCTGGTTCCATCACTGCTAACTAAGGTTGTTATTCGGATCAGGTTAATCGAGTTTTGAGGAAGAAAAACCTTACCCGTACCAACAACAATACTCAATCCCGTCGGAGTGAGGTTGATGATTATTCGGGTACGAGTTATTCAGGTACTAATTAACCTTAATAAGCAAGTTACGACATAAAAATACAAATAAGTGGGTTAAATCTTTATAAACAACATCAAAGGGATTGTGTCCCAATGATACCTCTTGTTGTGTAAGAACATCCCCAACCAAATGGTTGCGGGTTCAAGTCCTGCTTAAGACATGCGAGATAGTTGTGGTTTATAATTTATGAGATAGTTAGTTGCCGTTAAAAATATATATAATAAAATTCTCTTATGCGGTTTATTCAAGTAATACGAAATCTGAATAAGGATACAACTCTCACCCGAAACCCGACTCTAATTAGAGTTTGGGTTAATTCAAGTAACCCGAGCAATTTTTTCAACCTTATAACCCGACCCAAATAAACTTATTCAAATTCGAATAGAATCAAGTTCGAGTATTTTTGACACCCTGCACCAAAACAAAACACATCTTGTAAAAATTCATAAACACCTTGTGCCAATGTACCACATATTTTTTAACCACACAAAATCAAGTTCAAAGTCAAAAGATAGTCACACACACACACAAACCCATCGACAAAAATTACCACCTCACCCCTATAACAAGAAGTAACACCACATCCTCCTCTTTGGAATATATGATAGAAAGAAAGAACAAAACTAGAAAACCACCACTTCTCTCTTAAAATAAAATAAAAAAATAAAAGGGTTTAACCAAACACTCAATCTCATCATCTTCATCCACATTTCTCTCTTAAATCTCAATCTCAACCCACCCAACAAACATCTAATAAAAACCCATAAAACTTAACATATTTTATAAAAAATAAATAAAAAATCAAACACCCATTTGGATCGATCAATTTTATTTCTGACAGGTAACTTTTTTCATCTTGATCTTTCTTAATTTTTGTTTTTTGTTTTTGGGTTTTGAATTGGTGTTTTAATTGATGAGATTTGGTTCGATCTTTGTGGAAATTAAGGTAGATCGGATCGGGTTTGTGTAATTTGATGTTAATTATCTGATCGTGTTTAATTTGTCTTGTTAATTGTGATTATGGTGTTTAATTATGGTGAATTGTGTGTAATTATGTGTAATTATGAAGTTTAATTAAAGGGTTAAATTATGTGTAATCATGAGATCTAAATTGTAAGTTATTTATAGTTTTACTTTTATTGTTTCAGATTTTTTTTTTTTTNTTTTTTTTTTTTTTTTTTTTTTTTTTTTTTTTAATATATATTTATTTATTATTATTAATTTTTTTAAGTTAATTTATGAAGGATGTATTAGAAATTTAGAATAAATATGTAGTATTATAGTTTAATTTATGACGGTTAACGAGTTAAAGTAGATCGTTAAATGATGAGATGAGGTGTGTGGGGAATGATTTTTGTCGTGTGCGAATTTAATACTAATGTATGATTGAATTCGTTATGGACATAGGTTAATGAAACCACACATAGCGTGTCTGTTCTTTGTTTTTGTGTTTGCGTTGCGTTACGTTATGTTTGCTTCAACATAATTTGATTGATTGCGTATCTGTGTGTGGTTATTGTTTTGTCGTGGCCCCTGACATAGTAACTTTTTGTTTCCTTTAAATGAGTATCATCCGGAAAACAGGTTTTCTTTTGGTTAATAACAGTGTATTTCTTACGAAATGTATAGTTATCTGACTGAGGTGTATTTTGGGCGGTATTTTGTTGGGCGATACACAAGTTTTATAATGTTGTTTCCTAATTATAACCAACGTTGAATGTCAAGTGTCTAAACGACTATTGGAGATGGTTATTTGCGATTTTACTTTTGTTTAAGACTCGTTAACGTTAAACTTTTTTGATTTAATTGGAAAACAGGCTGAACCAGTAGTTCATTCAGTTGACGGATATCTTATTAGCATGCATGCCTAAGATATGGTGTTGAAGAAGAGAATATATTATGGAGGATTTCATGGTTTATTGGCCCCTGTGATACCTAAAGCTCCTAGATCCTCGCGGGTGAGTGTCAAGTTAAAATTTCATCCACCGTCATTTTTTTCCGAGAAATGTAAATTTCTACTAACACATTTTACTTATTTTTGTAGAAGAGGATTTCACGTCACAAATCATCAGATGGTGGTGAAATATGTGCCTTTGAGTTGTTAGCTGCTGTGGCTGGCAAGTTATTAGAGGAGAGTGAAAGCTCTACTTCTAGTATTGGTTCGGAAAAAGGCGTCAAACATGAACTGCCTGAAGTCAATGTCAAACCCGCAGGATCAGAGTATCATGACCAGGCAAGCGGTGCAGAGAGCGAGGTTGTTGTTAAACCTGCTAGTATAGATCTAAAGATAGAGCCTCCTTTGAAGGAAGTGCCACAATCCGAGAATGATTCTGGTTCGGACCATGCTTCTAATATTACGATGTCTGATTTCATAAAGAAAGATGTAACTCATTTTGAAGGCATTGAAGACAAGCCAGAAGGAGGGTCTCCTAGTCATACGAACATATGTGACGTTAACTTTGGTAATAGCAGAGCCGATACGGGCCGAGGCCGTAGAGCAACAAAGTGGAGGGTTGACTGCAGTTAATAATACTTACAGTTTAAAGGACCAGGTGGCATCACGTGTAAATACCTGTGTGCCAAAAAGTCCACCTAGTAGTGTACATGTACCCCTTTACAGGGATCCCGTTCCCAGTGCTTGTTATTCAAGGTACAGGGACAATGTGAATACAAATATTAGAGATGATGATGAAAAATATCTTAGGTATAGTAACCGTAGCTACACCAGCTACAACAGACGGAGGGTGTTCGGATCACGATCACGTGCTGAATCCAGAAGAATAAGGAAGATGCTGACTTATAAATACTGGAAAACGTCTCCAAAGTTGAAATATTATGAACTTGCCGACACAACTAGTAAGTGAACAGCTCTAGCAAACTACTGAATATTTTGCTACACGTATACTTTTGGTCGTTTTCTTATGAGATCATAATTGCTTGTTTTAGATGGAGTTAAATCCTTTGACCATAAAAGGAAAAATATATACATGAGAGAACGTTATCAAGCCTATTGTGCGTCTAAAAGGAGGAAGGTGTTTGATCCTAGCCCAAAATCTGCGTATGTTAAGGAGTCAAGTAGCGAAAGCATATCTAATTCAGTGAGATTTAGCATAAAGTCCTTTAAAGTACCAGAACTGTACGTTGAGGTGCCTGAAACTGCAACCGTAGGTTATCTGAAGGTATTATTTCATGGACCCATGAAATTTATAATTTGTGTTTCTTGACTGGTAAACTGTTTTGGTTCTTATTGTAAACTATTTTCCATAGGGGAGAGTTATGAAGGCTGTCACGGAGATTCTACAAGGGCAGTTACATGTAGGAGTACTTCTTCAAGGCAAGAAGGTTAGAGATGACAACAGAACGCTACAACAAACTGGGATTTCTGAGAATTGTAACCTTGAAAGTTTAGGATTTACGTTGGAGCCTATCAAACCCGAGCCTTCTCCAACTCTTGTTCAGAAAGAAACTCCATTGTTGCTACCATGCAACACACAGCAAGATCTGTCCAGGTACTAAATAGTTTTCTTAATACCTATGAAAACATTTACTCTTCGATTTTGTCTTTTTGCATTAATAGGTAACTAAAGGTTTGATAAACCTCTCAAACTTTAGAAAAGTTTGATTCAAGGTAATCATGTCATGTTACTAGGTAAAAAGTGAAATGTAATGATGTGTCAGTTGACGTGTCAGTAAGTTTGACCATGTTGATTTATTCCTAACAAGGTGCTAATATGTCGCTTACAAAACTATTTAATGGATGTCATAGTTTAAGATTGCCTTAAAGTTAAAATTTCTGGAAGTTGTAGTGTTTTTACGAGTGAAATCATAGTTGGTCAATTTTTATATACAATGACCCAATATTCTCAGATTCAAGTGACGCGCCAAGGTACCAATAGACTTGAAAGAAAAAAAATTCATTTATGAGCTCATTTACAGCCTAAATATGGATTATTTAATGTGTGAATCTTGCGTAGATACATTTGTTCATATGGTAAATGTGTTTAACACTCCCAAATTACATTGTCTTTCTACCAGGTCCCCTTCTAGTCCTATTACAGATGGGGAGTTTTCAAATTCTTCCCCGGATAATTCTCATCCAGTAACTACTTTGGACAACTATATGGAGAAGAATCAAGGAAATACAACCTTCCCAGCTGAAGTTACCACAGAAGAACAGGTGGCTGATTCGAAAGCTCTTGTGCTTGTTCCAGAACGGGATGCTGAGGTACTCTCTATGGTACCATTGAGCGAAAAACCACCCAAAAGATTTGAATATTCACAACGAAGAACTAGGAGACCATTCTCTGTATCAGAAGTAGAAGCACTTGTGGAAGCTGTTGAAACCCTTGGAGCTGGAAGGTTTGAACATCATACTCGCAATCTTTACTTTAATACAGAATAATGCTATACAGCTGAGGTGGCTGACTAAATGGATCGGGCGGGTTGGGTAATTGATTGAAACGGATAAATTTTGGAGTTGAGTTTACCTGAAACATTTTTGTCCAATTTTTTCTTTTCCTAGATTACTAGAGTTATGCTCTTTCATTTTAAATAAAATTATTGTATGCATTACAAATATACTTTCGGCCTCTTTTGACCCATTTGACCTTGTCCTTTTAACTAACTTTTTTATTTGACCCATTAGTGATAATACTTGACAGAGTCAGTGTATTTATTTAAGTTTTACAAACTTGCCTCCCGTAGTATATGGTAAACATAAGTTCTAACATGTCTTTGTAAATTCTGCAGATGGCGTGATGTTAAAATGCGCTCTTTTGATGATGCAAACCATAGGACTTATGTGGACTTGAAGGTAAGAAATCCAAGCTAGCCATTATATTCATTAAATACTAGGGAGGGTAGCACCATTATGTTGAAAATTTGCATCCTTTGAAATTAGTATATTCTATCTACCTCAATTATCCTTATTAGGGTCCCCCCATTTCAATTTTAATTTAGACCCACAATCAACTAATCATTGAGGTTTAATTTATGACAGGATAAATGGAAAACCTTGGTTCACACAGCAAGCATCGCCCCTCAGCAACGAAGGGGAGAGCCGGTGCCTCAGAATCTTTTGGACCGTGTCCTGGCTGCACACTCATACTGGTCTCAGCATCAGTCTAAGCAAAACATGAAGCAGCAGAAGACCTTGGTGGCTCCAATGTAAAGTTTAGTGATGATGTCGAAAAATTTAGGAAAAAGGATCTGTTTCAAGTTGATGTAATATGGTGATCTTTTTTTAGTAATTGTAATTCATTTGGTGGGTCTGTAATTATTCGGGATTGGAAATAATGGCTTTCTAACACAAGTGTAAGATTGCTGGTCTGATTTAGTTGATAACATTGTGCATTTTGTAAATTTTCTAATGTATTTCATTTCAATTTGATACTTTATTTTCATAGAGTTATTTACTTATTGGAAAATATACTATCAGCTTCTGTGGTTTTTGATTAAAGCCATCATACTTCATTTTCATTGACCAGAAAAGAACTTAGATCCGCCTGGTCAAAAGGCGGGCGGCGTGCTTATCTTGTGCGACAACACTACAGAGCGAGTGGCTCTTCCAGGCAAGGCTTTCCTGCATTGATCCCTTGAAATTTTCAATGTTTTAGCAAAAATGAGATAAAGCGTTCTTAGACACGTTGTAGATTGTGGTTTTGACCACCGAAATGTCAACGCCATATCAATATCTACTCCTCGTCTCCCACCACCAAATCTGTTAGCAAACCTCGAGAGTTTCACCAATTTCCTTACCGTTTATCTATTCCTCACTTAAATACGAAAATGTTCACTTAACACGTAAAAACCCCATAACACACGCAAAAGAAATTCTTTGATTCGGTGGTCTGCAGTACTGGATAGTGCGAAATTTGGTTGTTTCACGTGTGATCAATGGTCTCCGTAACAAGCATAACGCCCCGTGAAAATGTACTTGTGGAACTCATCATAGTCTTATTCTCTTTTAATTGTATCAGTTACATGACTTTTATCCACATATATGATCAGTTTGGGAAGGGACATTAGAAAAGTTACATTGATAGAAAGTATTTAAAATAAATTAGGTTGGCTTAATGGATATCATTGAGAATAATGAAATGAAAATACAGTTCGTGTATTTCATTGATCAGTCGTTGGTTTAGATATATAACTAACAAAAAGGCCATCTAGTTTGAGAATTAGGTAAGAATATTCCAATGTATTTTGCTACTTGCAATATGAAAAGAGCTTTCATATATAGGCCTAATAAAGGGGCCTAATGGTGGACCTAAGACTTTAAATACTTGTACAGTGCATGCACTGTACAAGTATTTAAAGCCTTAGGTCCACCATTAGGCCCCTTTATTAGGTCCACCAAACATTTTCCATATACAACAGTTTCACCATAGTTGTGTTATTAAGAACTGCAAAAGGAAAACAGTATCAATTGGTTAAAAAAAAATAAAAAAATCATTTTGCTCAAACCAACTTAGTTTTTTTTTTTTGGAACATAACTCCTATATTAGTTGTAGTGTTATTAATCACTAACACACAAAACATATTAGTTGCTCATGTACTCACATATTAGAACTTAACACAACTTATTTTTTACCAAGGCAAACACGCAATTCAGTTTTGTCATATTGCATGCCATCACAGATAAACTTGTATTCTTTCTCAATGGTACTTCATATTGTGCGAGAAACTTTTAATTAAACAATCGCAGATTCAAGTCCTGCTTAAAACATGTGAAAGAAGTAATCTTAGAAACCAATCGCGTTCCGAGAAAAATTGCGTTTTCACTATTGTATTACGTTCGTATCGCTGGAAAGGCAAATGGGTCAATAGGTCAAATTTTACTACAATTACTTGAAATGCGCTTGGATAACATCCTTTTTCGGTTGGGTATGTCCCCGACTATTCCGGACTATTCCGGAAGCTCGCCAATTAGTTAACGGTAAGACAATTTTAGTCAATGGTCGTATATAGTAGATATAACAAGTTATCGCTGCAAACCCCGAGAAACTATTGCGGCGAGGGATGTACAAAATTCTAGAGCTCTAATTCAAAATTCTCTCGATTCATCGTCTGGTGCGGAATTGCCAAACCATTTAACTCTTCGACCATTCCAATATAAAAGATTAGTCAATCAAATAATAGATTTTAAATAGGTCGGTTTGAAAATAAATGGATTACTAGTTGCATAATATTATTTTTGTCAGACTTAAACCTAATAAAAAAATAAATAAATACCAATAAGTGAGAATAAGAGTTCGACCAATTTTGCTCTCTTTCGGCGAAACAAATTAACGTAAGGTTAAGATAAATTAGAGGGTTTGACCTGAATTTTTCTTCCGTTTAAGTGTCATAGACCGAGAGGGATATTTTTATTCCTTGTTTTCTTTAACAGTATTTACCGTATCATAGCTATTCGTAATAGAAATAGAGAATTCATATCAAAGAAAGGTCTAACTGTTGGAATAGTAGTATCCATTCCTATTTGATCTATTGTGGTTAGTAATAAACTATGGAGTAATAACTAATAAGAACTTGTAGTATTAAGATTTATGTTTAAAAAAATATTTATAAAACAATTGAATAATTAATAATGTACGTTGTATATAAAATATGTCAAATGATACGCGTTGCGTCCTTCATTTTTGGACTTTTCTAGGGCCACTCATGTGTGCTTAACAACTGTTGGATTGAGATATACTGAAATGTCTGATGCGGATTGCTTATATTTTTACATAAAATAATAGTACCATGATGAATTAAAAAAACATTTGTTTTACTAAGAGTTCGTTTGATAACATTAACTTACGTAGTATTTATTTGGTTTCACATAAGAATTGGTCAAGCATGTGAGAGCAATAATACATTTAGTTTATTTAGATTATCTTTACAAAGTAGTAGGCTTGATTGTTTTCTACTTATAATACTTGAAAATTTAACAGCTGATAGATTATCGATCAGATCTTAAGTACATAACTACATATTATAGTTTGCAATGAATCTTATGTAATAATGTACCTTATTTTACCATTCAAAAATGATACGGTGTATGTTTTAACCACGATAAACACAAGAATTTTCAGAATTTTGTTGGTGCGTTTTGTTCGTTGCCCGTTGGTCTGTATGAAAGGGCAATGTGAACGATTACTACGTAACCAATTCGAGGCATGTATCAGCGATTGACTAATAACACGTATGTCGTTATACTAAAAATAGAGCCCCTAAAGCAGGGCGAAACTTATATTCAACTCGACTGACGTGCACTTTCATAACGTATTATTATCTTCTTAGTTTTATACTGTTTTTAGTTTTGTAACCTGTTTGAATTTTTAGTTTTATCTGAGGAAATGAGTAATATGTTAAGGTAGTATAACATATCGTTCAATTATGGTAAAGTAAATAATGGACGGTGGATATTGGTTTTATCATTGTTGTTAATGATCTTATAATCTTATGATACTACAAAGCAAAAGCGATCCTGATTCTAGGTAGAATCTTTGCGAGATAGGATGCAGAGTCTTGACCATAAGATCTTAAGATCTCGATCGAATCGATCTTACTAAAAAACTATAAATTTATGTATTAAGTTTTGTAGAATATGAAAATAAAGGGGCTAATTGTATTAAACACTTTATAATCATAATTTTGACATACATTTTCATGATATATGAATGATATTCATAATTTTGACATACATTTTCATGATATATGAATGATATATAACAATACATAGATTTGCATAATTTCACAATGCTTATTATGAAAATGACACTATAGTAGGATGTTACGATCCCAATCCGATCTTACGATCACGATATTGCAAAGACGAAAATGATTATATGTAAGATTCCTATTTTAAAAAAGGAAAGTGATACTTACACCACACTTTTAATGCACACACCACACTTATGCATATATAATGCTGTAACTTGCACATTAATAATGTGATATTGTGATGAAAGGTTATCAAAAAGTGTGGTGTAAGTATCACATCCCTTTTATCATGGGGCTTGTGGTCTAGTGGTAAAGGCTTAAGTAGTTAAGCAAGCCCAAGTGAGAGTAGTACCGGTTTGGGTGACCGACTGGGAAGTCCTCACTTGGGAACCACAAGCTCTAATGATATCAGGCGAATCGAGAATAGGAGTGGGGTTATCCTCTAAGGAGAGGCTCGTGGTCGGTATCTCTGCCCGATGATGCGACACTAACTCGAGCCAACAACTAACATCTAACAACTAACCCGCCGTTCAAAAAAAAAAAAAAAAAAGTATCACATCCCTTTTAAAAACCTTGTGACCACTTTTATATATGTTACATATTTCCGGCATTTATTTTGTTAACTAAGCTAACAACCGTTTACTATTTATTCCACAAAAAGATGTAGATCGGCGGGAACACCTTGATCCCGGGTGTCTTTTGGCACCAGCCATTGTCCACCCCACAAAGAATAGCTCCGACAACTCTCCTGGCCTAGTGGGGCACCAACTGGAGTGAGCACGAGCTAAGACTCGGACCTCTAGTCTCTTCAATGTGCCCATAGGTTTTGCGGAGGTGGGTACTTATATAAAGAAAATGCCAATGAAGGAACTTTAACCTGGGTCTATTGACTTAAGTACAAATGCTACAACCATTGGACTAATGCTCAAACTGTTTTCTATTTATTACTTTTTAAAATTTAAGGATTCTTATATTATTACTTATGATATACCTAACATGCGTTTCTGGGTTTTTATTTTAAGGATTCGCCATTATTTAATCTAATCTCAAACATAAATATTTCCTTAAAAAATTCATTCCGATTCTCATGGGACTAGTACATGTCATTGTCGGATCAATTGTTTATTTAATAGATTATCTATTTTATGGATCTTGTCCAATCTCTTATTTACAATCAAGTTTCTATAGAGTACATTTCTTTTAGATAGTGGTTAAACCACAGTCTTGGTGCTTAATTTTTTAATCTTATGGATTTTGCTATTTCATTTACTATGGCTACCATTACTCAGTGTTAGTGTGTTATTACGCTCCCCCCTTTAGTTTTGTAGGTTGAATGTGCTATGTTTATTAAAGCTTATCAAGGATTTTTTTTTTTTGTTTTTTTTGTTTTTTTTTTT
Organism: Artemisia annua; assembly: GCA_014162995.1. Taxonomy (NCBI): domain Eukaryota; kingdom Viridiplantae; phylum Streptophyta; class Magnoliopsida; order Asterales; family Asteraceae; genus Artemisia; species Artemisia annua. The sequence goes on along the minus strand of LBNU01031524.1, from coordinate 10,567 downwards.
TTTTTTTTTTTGAAACGGCAAAGATATTAAGAAACCGGTTAAAGGGAAGAAAAGAAAAAACAATCGGCTCAGAAGAAGGAGACAAAAGTATTAAAGTACAAGAAAAAGTAATAAAACACACCCGCCTATAAAAACACCAACACTAAAACACTATTGGTTCCCAAGCGAAGTAAAACAAAAGGCGGGAGAAGACAACCACATGGTTCAGTTGACACCAATTTTATACTAAGCTTTCTTCCGAATATGAGGTTTTAAAGGCTTTTATAATACATAAGTTTTAATGAAAGAAGCTTCTAAAAGCGTTGAGGTTTCGATGTGTTAACTAGATAAATACCTTTATAGGTTTATTTTCCGAATCAATTTGTTTGTCCCTTTATGTCATACAATTACAAGTCCACGGTTTAATTGCTTTTAAATACGTGAAAATAAAATGATCATTATTGGTAAACTTTATTTTTGTGTGGTTGACTAAACTAGCGGGAGCTAGAATCAAAGTTTATGGAGTTAAGATCATTTGAGGACAAAACTTTATTTACATACAAAGGGACTAATCTCCACCATCCATCTTCCCTCCATCTTTATTTGATCTAATGGATGAGATTAATCACAACAATTTAAAAAAACCCACTTTCATCCTTTTTTTTCAAATATTAATATCTTTCAAACCGTTAATCATTAAGCGAAAAAAAATATACCGTTACGACGAGCATTTAATCATCTTTCTATAGACAGGCAATTTGATATACTTTCGACAACTTTTTTTTCTCGCCTTTTTTCACGTTTTTTTTCCTGGCCGAAAAAAATATCACATGTGATATTGCATATCACATGTGATATGTAATATCACATGTGATA
>LBNU01031520.1:0-72267 GCA_014162995.1 Artemisia annua | reverse complement strand
AATCAATAGTTAGGTTTCATTAGATCTAAGAAAACACAAAGTAAATTAGCCTAGCATGTTGAAAGAAAGACAAGCACAAGCATATATCACACAACACATAGACATATTGTATGAATAAAGACTTATCTTGGATTAAACATGCAAGTTAGAGGGGTTAGGATACCCTCTAAGGTCTGTAATACACGTACTAGGGTTTAACCCTAAAGTTCTCCACTCCAAAATTCCTCTTAAAATAAGAAAAAACGTTCTATATATATAGAAAACGTGGGCTGACGGCGTCAGCCCAATAGGTGACGTCGTCAGCTCGGCGATTAGGGTTTCCAGACGGCCTCAGTTGACGTGGTCATAATTGTTGGTTCTAGATCTGACGACCTAGGTTGACGGCGTCACAATTTACACTACGAACTCTCTGGGTCGTCACGAGTCTTTTTTCCACTTCTGGACTTCACTTGTTCCTGACGGCGTCACCTAGTAGAGTGTGACGGCGTCACCTTCAGTAATCTTCAAGGTCTTTTGAGTTTTTGTTGTTTTCCGCACTTTTTCACTCCGAAAACGCCCGAAAATGCTTCTTTTGCGATTTTCCCTTCAAAAGTACCTAAAATGAGAAAAGAAACGACTTTGGGTGAAATCCAAACCAAAAACATACGAATTAGGACTCAAACCGACCCCTAAAAACGTAACATTTTTCGTCTCATCACTAATCCTCACCATATTAATTCAAGGGTTAAATGCACTCGGCTAAGGTCTATTCTAGTTCGGTTAAGAAAAACATGTCAAAAGTTTAAAAAAGGCATAATTTTTCAAAATAAACTAGAAAAATGAGGGCTCATAAAGTTCAAGATAATTCTACTCCCGTCCCCCCACTTGAAATGTACAAAGTCCCTTTTGTACTAAAAATTAAGTAAATGTGAAGAGAAGGTAGAATTAGAGCGAGAACTTCCCTGAAATTTTCTCCAAAAAATGAAAGAAGGATCACGAGAAGTCTTTGTGCCTTCAACTAGCCTTTATAAGCAAACTTCATTTCCCTGAAATCTCAACACTACCACAAGCATAAATCTAAAATATAAAAATAAAAATAAAAATAAAAAGAAAAATCCTAACTCACATTCGTAGGAATTACGGTTGCATTTAGCATATGCAACAAGCCTTTTAAACCACTTGGTGTCCCAAGTGGACGAGTTAAGTCGCGTAAGGGCTTACAGGGAACATACGCACAAAGTTCATTTAATTACTATTATAAGTTTAGTATGTTTGAAAATATTTTGAAGGATACACCTCAGAGAAGTGTTGCGGCGTAACCAAGGAAATGAGTTACGCCGTAATCAGAGAAAACCTGGAAAGATCAGCTACGGTAGGAAGGTTACGGCGTAGTTATATCACTTAGTTACGCCGTAATGGCTGATCCGAGAGTATCAGTTTCTGCAGTAAATAGATTCTCTCGCTCCTCCATGCTCCAATTCCTGCAAAAATATAAGACAAACATACAAACCAACAAAATCAAAGAAAAGGATAATACGGGTTGTCTCCCGTAAGAGCACTTTTGTTTATTAATGAGTCTTTAAGTTAGACTCATTACCACGGTTGATCACGTGGGTGGTTGACGAACTCGTCCAAGCCCGTCCATCTTCCTCATTAAGTTTTGGCGGATCCATGCTACATTTGCTGAAGTACGTGAGAATTCCTTCCTTTCTTGACTAACAATCTTGGTGAACTTTTCATCTGGACCGATTGAATATCTAGTAACTTCAAAAGTTTCAGCATGAATAGGTGGAGGTTTCTTGTATGGGATCCCGAGCAACTTACACTGGCGTTGCTCGTAATCTTCATCGTCCAAATTGGTTAATTCATCATATCCTTGAAGATCAAGATATTCAACAATTCCGTTAAGATCATTATCATCCGATTCCGATCCTTTATACCAATTGTCCTCTAGCTTGTCTTCAATTAGATTCAAAATTTGTTGGTTTCTATCTTCACTTGTACTTGCCTCGCAAGCCTTGTCAAGATCTTCATCGGATTCTTCTTGCTCTACTTTCTCCATACTTCTTGTATGTTCTTGCCAGATCTTCTCTTTAGTCAAGTAGTCGACTTTACCATACTTGGTTTTTACCCAATCATTAAAACTTAGCCTGTCGACCTACGGTAATTCACATCTTTGGTTATCATTAGTGGACGTCCAGTAGTGGGACGTATCTCCAATCTATTTTTTGCTGCTTCCACCATTGCACTCATCTCCATAGGGGTCACATGATGCCCAAAAACACTCCCCATCGTCGTTACTGATTCTGATTCTTTCGCATCAATGCTCCATTACCACCTTGTTCTCGTAGTCTCCCTTCACTAGTGGGTCATTGGTCTCCTTAACGGGAAATAGATAATCATTTGTGGCATGTCTCGATCCCTTGACCTTTTCTCCTTGATCACCATTGTTGTCCATAGGTAAATTGTTATCGTCGATGCGGTTCACTTCTGCCCATATTTCAAACTTTTTGTCCCTATCAACGTTCCCGTAGACAATCAGTACCCATTTGTCAAAAGATATTGTTCCTTTACATTCAAAATCCTTCCGAAATTGATCAAGAGGTGATGTCCACAAATGTTTGTTTCCTCTTAGCCTTTCTTCGTCTCCACCTCCATTACAGAGTTCATTGTTTGGGTCGCATGAAGGCCCTAGGTCATAAGACCATTTGTTATCAACAGGAATAGGTATGCACCAATGGTACCTGATGACGTATAGTCCATACTCGGGTCACGAACCCAATTAGTTAACATTACTAACATCCAAGCCCACCACGAGTAGGCTACCATAACAATAATTGGACTACCAAATTAACGGTTTGGGCTCACGGGGCCCAAGCCCAAAGTTATTTACGGATTGGATATGTGATATCTCTTATTAAAGAGATATATACCAAATATCCTATATCGGTGGACACGCCGAAGAGTGAGGAGCACGAAACCTTATCGGTAACGTGTGTATATATAGGGCATCATAGCTCTCGTCAAAGGTATGACTTACAACCCTAAACTCTTCACAACCCTAAATGTCCACAGTGGTTTTATTTGATGATAATCCAATAAACCCAGTTGTTACATTTGATGAAACAATTATATCAACTGCACTAGATAACAATGATCAACTTGAACAACATGAGCTTTTGTCTGATTCAGATGCCGAATGGAGAATGTTACTTATGACCAGCCAAAATCAAAATATCCAGTGTCAAGCACTGAATGCAAACTTGAGAGACAAAAACGTTGCATTAACAAGAGCACTTGAGCATTGTAAATCACAACTCAATATTTTCAAAGCAAAAGCAGATAAGGAAACATGTTTAGAGACAATACTTCAGAAGAACAACGATTTACAAAAGAAGCTAAGCATGTTAACTGACTCTACTTTATTTCAGTACTATAAATATTTCACAACTGAAATCCAATCAATGGAATATGCTGTTGAAAAGAATTCTGAACTCACTGTTGCCAACTTTCTTTCTCCTGTTGCGAAAGAAAGAAGGGAAATGTTACAAACTCAATTTACTCCAAGTCTCCAACGTTTGCATTCATATGCTAAGAAATGGGAACAGGAACTTAACAGGGAAGTCAAAACCATCATAGATGTTTTTCAAGAATCTGAACAAGCGATTTTAAATCAAAAACGTCGAAATCAATTTTTACAAAAAGAAGCTGATCGACTCTTGGAATATGTTCTTAATGCTGATATAATGTTTCTGTGATTATGACTTCTCTTTATGAATGCATGGTAGCTTCTATGCTTGTTGATAGATCACTGTGATGATGTTGAGTTGTTATCTAAACCAAATTGGAGGACGTTAAAAGATGAAAACGTTAATTCTCCGAAAACACAATGATGATGTACAAAACAAACTTTCTACATGAGATTTTACAACTCAACAAAAGCATTGAATGGGTGTCATAAACAAAGTCTTGATTTTGAATTAGAATTGCAAAGTCTTAAAATCCACATCCTTTCAAAAAGAAAATGAGGAATTAAAAAGTCAAAATTTCAAAATATGAAAAAGGAAATTGCAGAATTGCAAGAAGTTACAGCACTATTGCAAAAGAGTCGAGGATGAATATCTCTATTCAGAAGCGAGAGTAACAGTGAAATTCAAGAGTAAAATGTGCACATTATCATTGAGTTGAAAGAGAAAATACGGTGAACTTGAAAAAGGAAAATCTGTCAACACTAAGTTTATTGCACCAGGGAATGTAACTCATAACATAACCAATGTAGAACAACACACTGCATAAGTCTAATATGATCGCTTCCACTTTCATACAGGAATAGTTGCAACTCATAGCGTTAGCAGATGCCAGAGACATGAAGTATGAAAAGGAAGAATAGGATCTTGCAACATAAGAAGAGAAAACTAGGAAGCCTCTGAGGAGTGAGAGAGACACCCTAGGACTTTGAATAATACCTCATCTTGACACTAGATTTAGATTGCTGATTTGGCAAATTCTAATCGCTAATCATTGTGTAACGAAGTGGGAATGAACCTTAAAATGCTTTTGAATGACGTTCTGTGTGGTCGTAAAATTAACGGGGTGATCATTCTAAATGTGTTGCAAATTCTCTTTTATCTCGTTTTAAGAAACGTGCATCAGGCAGGAAATCTAGGCCCACTAATCTCTCAAAATTTGTGCTAGGACTTATGCCTTGTGTAGTTTCTAAGAATGATATAGTCCACCCACTAGTTGCAAACAATAACCCTAGGAACATGCCATCACTTAGTGAATTCACTAAGAAAAAGGCTAAATCTAGTTGGAATTGGCAACGTTGGTTACAAAGAACACATAACTTTAAATGGATTCCTAAAATTGTTAATATGTGTGCTTCAAACCCAACGGAACCCACAACTTCTTCGGGTTCCACCCTTACCATTGTACCATCGTCGTCTTTTTCATGTGATGCAGGTGGTGCAAATTGTTCTTTGTATTGTTGATAGCGGATGCTCCCGACACATGACAGGCAATCTCAAACTGTTAAGAAACTTTGTCTCAAAGTTCATTGGTACTGTCAGATTCGGGAATGATCATTTCGCTGCAATTATGGGATATGGAGACTATGTCAGTGGAAATATCGAAATTAGTCGTGTTTATTATGTTGAAGGCCTTGGTCACAATCTATTTTCAGTCGGTTAATTTTGTGATGGTGATCTGGAAGTTGCATTCAGGGAGAAAACATGCTTTGTTCGTGATCTACAAGGAAATGATCTCATGTCCGGCACACGTGGAAATAGTCTTTATACAATTTCAATGTCAGACATGACCGCTTCCTCTCCATTTGTTTACTTTCAAAGGCTGAATCAACAAAATCCTGATTATGGCACCAACGCATGTCACATCTCAACTTCAGAACTATGACTGATCTTGCTCGCCATAAACTAGTTGACGGTCTACCAAGGTTCAGATATACAAAAGATCACTTATGTCCCGCTTGTGAACAAGGAAAGAGCAAACGTGCACATCTAAGTTCAAAACCAGAACCAAGTACCGATCACGTTCTTCAACTTCTTCATATTGATTTATGTGGCCCAATGCGAGTACAAACGATTAATGGGAAACGCTACATTCTTGTAATAGTCGATGACTTCTCCAAATGGACTTGGGTCTACTTTCTTCGAAGCAAAGATCAAGCTCCATCAATGATAATCACCTTTCTTACAAAAATTCAGGTTCAAATTCGCAACACAGTCAGGATTGTAAGAACAGATAATGGAACTGAATTCAAGAATCAAACTCTTCGTGCATACTTTGAGAAAGTTGGAATTGAACATCAAACATCAATTGCACGGACTCCTGAACAAAATGGAGTGGTCGAAAGACGCAACAGAACGTTAGTGGAAGCCGCACGAACGATGCTCATTAATGCTCAATTACCAGATTATCTTTGGGCAGAAGCCATCTCTACCGCATGTTACACCCAAAATCGTTGTATGATCAATAAACGTCACAAAGTTACACTGTATGAAATTTTTCACAAACGAAAGCCTAACATAAAACACTTTCATGTATTTGGTTCTCTATGTTATCCGAATAATGATCGTGATGATCTTGGAAAACTTAAAGCAAAGGCTGACGTCGGTATCTTCATTGGATATTGTGAAAACTCAAAAGGATTTCGAATCTACAACCGTCGTACTAGAGAAATTCAGGAGACTATCCATGCTAATTTTGATGAGCTCACAGAAATGGCTTCTGAGCAAAACAGCTTAGGACCCGCAACCAACCGTCTAAACTTTCCAGATTCTTCAGCTGAACTGTTGTCACTAACTCGTAGATAATTGGAAACATTGTTTTCTCCTTTGTTCGATGATTCGTTTGAGACACGTGCACCAGATGTATCCACTAGTTCCGCCACTCAACCTGATAATATTCAAGTACCTGATACAACGGTTACTACAACTACAATAGTAACACCCGATGCACCCCCGACTGAATCACCAACAATAGAAGAACAAACTGCTTCCAACACCGACAACCCAACTGAAGATCTGAACCAACAACAAGTACCCGAACCTGCAAATTATGATCCGAATTCGTTCTTTAATCCGTTTGCTCCGACTCCGAATCTTTCAGATATTGCTGAGTCGTCAACACGCAACTTGGAACCAACTAATATGCAGCAGTTTCATAACCCTCACCCTTCAACACATCATTGGACTCGTGACCATCCAATTGTCAACATTATTGGTCATTCAACAGCTCCAGTTATGACTAGACAAAAACTTCACTCCGATGCTGAACATTGCATTTATGCTCTAACAGTTAGTCATGAAGAACCTAAAAATATTAAAGAAGCTCTCACTTATGACAACTGGATTGAATCAATGCAAGAGGAATTCAACCAATTCAAACGTCTTGAAGTTTGGGAATTAGTTGAACGACCGGATGGATTTTATGTCATTGGGCTAAAATGGATTTGGAAGAACAAGTTGGACGCAGAAGGCAATGTTATTCGTAACAAATCACGTTTGGTAGCTAAAGGATATACTCAAGAGGAAGGAATTGACTTTGAGGAATCTTTTGCACCAGTGGCTAGACTCGAAGCTGTTCGAATATATTTAGCATACGCTGTTCACAAAAACATGGTCGTTTATCAAATGGATGTAAAAACTGCATTTCTGAACGGTCAACTACGTGAGGAGGTATACGTTAGTCAGCCAGAGGGATTTGTCGACCCAGAGTACCCAAATCATGTCTACCGCCTTAAGAAGGCTCTCTATGGTCTCAAACAAGCCCCTAGGGCGTGGTATGATAAACTTACTGCTTTCTTGCTTGCTAATTCTTTCACTAAAGGTTTACTAGATCCAACTTTGTTTATTCAAAAACACGGGGAAGATGTTTTAATTATGCAAATATATGTCGATGACATTATTTTTGGATCTACAAACAAAAAGTACTCAAACGCTTTTGCCTGATTAATGAAACAAAATTTTGAAATGTTAATGATGGGTGAACTTATGTTCTTTTTGGGACTACAAGTTCATCAGTCTCCCCGTGGAATTTTCCTAAATCAGTCCGAATACGCTCTTGAGATAATTAAGAAACATGGAATGACCAGTTGTTATATTTACAATACTCCTATGGCTAACACTACAAAGTTAGACGCGGATCCAAATAAGAAACCAGTTGACCCCACAAAGTACCGAAGTATTATTGGGTCACTGATGTATCTCACCGCTAGTAGACCGGATATTGTATTTGCTGTATTTAAGTGCTCTCGCTATCAGTCCAGTCCTACTGAACGTCACCTCAATGAGGCTAAGAGAATCCTTCGATACGTAAAGGGAACCATTAACTTGGGATCTGGTATCCGAAGGATTCCGGTTTTGAACTAATAGCTTTTTCAGACGCCGATCATGCAGGGTGTATGGATACACGCAAAAGTACTTCTGGTGGTTTGCATTTTCTTGGAGATAAACTCGTGTCTTGGCAGTCAAAGAAGCAGGATTGCACCTCACTTTCATCCACAGAAGATGAATACGTTGCCATGTCTGCCTGTTGTGCACAAGTCATTTGTATGCGTACACAACTAATGGACTACGGTTACTTATTCAACAAGATTCCAATGTATTGTGACTCGAAAAGTGCGATAGCAATCTCATGGAACACAGTTCTGCATTCAAAGTCTAAGCACATTGATCTCCGTTATCACTTCATCAAGGAGCATGTTGAAAAGGGTACAATAGAGTTATACTTTGTGGGTACTGAATACCAACTGGCAGATTTGTTCACAAAACCTTTAGTTCCATCAAGGTTTGCTGAACTGGTCCACCGGATTGGTATGCAGTGTTTGACTCCAGATGATCTAAAATCCTTTCTTGAAAACAATTAACTGAGTCAAATACCAAAACTATCTTTGTAAATAATTATCAAAAATAAAAATACAAAATCAAAAAATCTTCAAAAAATCCAAAAAGATTTTATATTTTTTTATGTTTTTCAAATGCATGTACACAATCTTCGTCAACACTTTGGTTTATTAAAAATTTCAATATTTTCACACCAAGTGTTGAGGGGGAGAAAATGTTCTTCAAAATTTAAAAATCTTGTGCAAACATGTGTACTTGCATATTTCTAGTAGTTATGATGTTATTTTGCAATGGTGGATCGTCAAAGGTTATCTCTCGTATCATTTCTTTTACTTTCACTTCTTTGTTAAGCCTAGTATGTCTTTACCGTTAACTGTCTTTACCTTTAACCGTTAAACAATTACATTAGGACTTGTTATATGGTTTAGTTTGTAGTCTAGGGACTAAATTTGCCAAGTTTTCAAAAAGTTTTAAAAACCTTAACAAAACAAACACCTCCCCCCCCCCACCCCCATTTTTATTTTCACAAAAACAAAAAGCAAAAACAAACACCCTCTTTATACATCTCACGGCTCGAATTCAAACTACAAATCCGTGTTCTTGATCATCAAACCGTAAGTAAAATCATGATCTTTGGCTCATTCTAACAAAGGGTTTTTAACCAATTATGTTTTTGATGGCTAAATTTCGTGTAATTATGATTATTAGAACTAGGGTTTTCGAAAACATTGATTCTTACATATAAATGTGTTTTAGGTTTAGAAATCATAGGGCTTTTGTCACTAAACATCATATTATCATGTCCCTATTCCCTAAACACAACAATTTTCATGTTTGAATTGATTTCGAAAATAGGGTTTGCGTTAGAATTAGGGCTTTGTGATTGAGTGTTGTTTATGTGAATGTTAGTGGTGGGATATGTTAGTTTAAGTGTATGTATCATGTTTGTGACTATTAATTGTTCCAATCCTTCAGATTGCATGATTTAGACAATTAGGGTTTATGTTCGAATTGGGGCTTTTCATACGTGTATTCTTGAGTCTAATTAAACTGCTTAAACGTGTTCCTATAAGTGTTAATTGATGTGTTTCATTGGTATTACAACATGAATTCTTGTTAAAATTGTTCTAGATAATTTTTCTGCTCGATATGTTTTCGAGATCTTTAAGTATGTGCCTTGATGTGTTTCTAACTGGTGTTTTTCACTCAATACACAGGTTTCATTCAAGGATTCAAAGATTTCACAAAAAACGTATGACTTCAAAGAATTCAAAAATTCTTGTATAAGAATTTTTTGAGAAAAAAGTTTCGAAATCTTTTTCAAAGATTTTATCAAGATCTTTTGAAATGTTTTCGAAATCTTTTCATAACAGTAGTTATCGAGAAAATTGAGAAAACTTTCGAAATCTCTCAATAAAATTTTTCGAAAAATATTTTTCGAAATCCTAAAGTTATCGAGAACTTTTCTTGTCAAAAGTTATTGAGAACTTTTCTTAACAAAAGTTATCGAGATCCTTTTTAACAAAACCTTCGAGATCTTTTACATGCCATGTTTTCGAGAAAACTTTGCTGCAAAGTTTTCGAAAACTTTAGTCCATTGAAGTTATCGAGATCTTTCTTATGCAAAGTTATCGAGATCTTTCTTGCACCAAAATTTTCGAGATCTTCACTAGTAATATTTTTAGAAAACATTGTTTGTATTATCTTCGAGATCATGTGTAACATATTTTTGAGTATTCAAGTGATTGTAATGTTTTCGAAAACTTGTATATTGGATGAATCCTCATGAATATGTGTATTGTGATAATGTTCATTAACTTGTGATTGTACTGTGTTATTAAACATGTTGCCAAATGACGTATGTGCTTCAAATGATAAATCATCTAAGTTACATGTTAGATAATAATACCGTCATTAATCACATATTAATTAACTGAACCATGAATGCAACATATATGTCTTTGAATATCAAACGTGAACTCGGACTAATGACTAACATATCTGGATGTTTGATTTCATGACATGACACTTTCAGAACACAATGGTTCAACACGATGAATCAGTTCCACAACAACAGAATCTACCACTACTTGCACTTGGTGAATTTCTACCAGCAGACTACAATGTCTCAACTGACCAAAACAATCTTCGCATTGACTTCAACAAACTCAGTATTCCAGAAGACACATGCAAGATTGTAAAAGACATACTACTGGCTCATCCCTGCAAGCCCATGCTTACTAAGTCTACATCAGTACCAACTTTCTACATTCATCAGTTCTGGTACACTGTTAAGGCGAATTTGGACGACGAATCATTCACTGTAGAGCTGGATCGACAAAGATACACTGTAGATCTTGATGTACTTCGCACAGTTCTTATGTTTCCGACTCCCACTGAATTTCATCCGATGTTGACTGAACTGGAAATCCTTGACTACTTCATTGATCTAGGATATGACATTCCTGATAATGAATCACTCACGAAACTTTCAAAGTTCAACGTCAAATATCTGCCTCAACCATGGAGAACTTTCCACATGCTGATTGTCAGATCCATTGCTGGAAGAAGGAGTGGTCATGAGCATCCAAGATTAGAGCACATGCAAGTATTCTGGGGAATGATGACAATGAAACCTATTGACTTTGCTGCACCCATAATGAGCGACATGATCCATCACATTCAAACTGACCGTGACAGGACCGTGATTCTGTTCATTAGATTCACAAAATTGCTCATCGAATACTTCTGTGAGAAGACCCCTGACTATATCAAGAGGATGCACGACAGGACTGAACCAAAGGACATATTCAACAAAGATCCCAGGATTTCCTTCGTCAAGTCCATCAGATTCGTTCCAAGGACAAAAGGAATGAGAATCCCTGATCATTTCTTGGATGATGAAATCAGAAAGACTCAGAACTACAAGATTTATGACAAAGCATTCAAAGCTGGGAGAGTTGGTTACACGGAGAAAGAAGAAGAACCAGCTTCAATTGTTCAAACCCGGAGCAGGAGGGGTGGCAAGTCTGGAAGCTCTAGCAGTACCACTACTACACAACAACCAAAGACTGCCCAAAAGCCACCCACCAGACCAAGAAGGAAAGCTGCTCCAAAGCAGATTCCACAAGATGAACCATCAGCTTCATCATCTGAAACGGAAACCGACTCTGAGTTCGGCTCTGAATCAGATGACGAAGAAGATTATGAAAGAAGGTCAAAGGCTCAGGATGACAAAGAAGATGAAGAAGAGGAATTTCCAGGGCTTGAACTGACAAAACAATTAAGCAAGGAAACTGCCGAGCAAGAACAAAGAAGAGGTACGGGTATTACCATTAATGAACCGAGTGATGCTATTCGTGATGAAGAAGCAGAAGATGAACCAACTGCAGAGCCACTGGTTGACAAACGTAAACTCAAGAGTATCATTGTCGACACCAGGGCTGAAAAGAAGCAGGAAGAGAAAGATTTCAGGGCAGCTGTACTACTCAATCTCCAACATCCACAACCTCATCAAACACCGACTAATCTTCAAGGACATGAGGCTGGCTCTAGTTGCACTGTAGTTCCTCAGACCGAAACCGAACAACGTGACCCTGAAGGGAACATCATCATGGAAGAAGCTACAGAGGAAGAGCAAGAGCAGACAGAGTACATCACACCTGAATTCATTGCTAAAGTTCAGAGAGATGAGGAAATTAAGAGGAAAGCTAAATAAGAGACGGATAGACTGCTTCGTGGACTCGATCAAGACGACGAACTCATTGACACTAATCAATATATCAACAGTCCTCCACACTCATCTTCAAAGAATCCCCCAACTCCATCAGGCACACCTCCAAGGGATCCCTCACCTACTCCATCAGAACCAGAGCACAAATCATCTTCATCATCATCATCACATCACTCTTCACCACCACCAACAAAGAAAACANCGAACTCATTGACACTAATCAATATATCAACAGTCCTCCACACTCATCTTCAAAGAATCCCCCAACTCCATCAGGCACACCTCCAAGGGATCCCTCACCTACTCCATCAGAACCAGAGCACAAATCATCTTCATCATCATCATCACATCACTCTTCACCACCACCAACAAAGAAAACATCCAAAAGCAAATCAATCAAGAAACGGAAGGGAGGCAAAGCATCATTGACAGCATGAAAGCGGATCAAGAAAGCTTTTGATTTGGCAAGGAAGAAAAGGAAGGAGACACAACATCAAACTGGAGACCTCAATGACCAAGTCCAACTGCTCTCACAACAGGTCAAAACTTTGACTTCACAAGTCAAAGATCTTCAGGAAGCAAAAGCACTTGTCGACAAGCTTATGTTTGCTGACATGGATGGGATGATCAAGGGATACACCAATGACTATCTCCAGGATCAAGCACAGCATCGAGCGTATGCTTGAGTCTACTCCTTTCTACCTTCGCACCGACAGGGCTCCTCCATCTCCAGATGAACTCTCAACTGAACAACTTCAAGCCATGTTAGCTACAAAGCTAAGGAATAAGGAGGACAAGACTCCTTTAGAGTCAACGATGTTCGAGGAACTTCAAACCATTGCCTCGAAAGAATCGTGCAAGGAAGCGGCCGGCAAGCACAAACGTCCAAGGAAAGATGAAGATCCTGATTCAGATCCTAAAAGCAAGAAGTTAAAGAAATCAACAAGACCATCTTCTTCACAACAGCCGCAGAAGACTNAGCTAAGGAATAAGGAGGACAAGACTCCTTTAGAGTCAACGATGTGCGAGGAACTTCAAACCATTGCCTCGAAAGAATCGTGCAAGGAAGCGGCCGGCAAGCACAAACGTCCAAGGAAAGATGAAGATCCTGATTCAGATCCTAAAAGCAAGAAGTTAAAGAAATCAACAGGACCCTCTTCTTCACAACAGCCGCAGAAGACTTCCAAGGCTCCTCCTTCCAAACAACAAGCTCCAGCATCCGGCTCCGGTCCAACACAATCAGAGGAACCATTCATGCTTCAATCGGTTGACACTCAGGAAGGACCAGAAACAGCAATACCCGAATCAGAAATTCCTGAATTTCAAGCCGGTCCATCGTCTACAACAAAAACAAAAGAGAAGAAGCAGTCTTCAAAGTCAAAGAAACAAAATCAAAAGACTACTCACTTCTCATGGCTAGATGTGGATGAAGCACCTAAGTCTGATTGGTTGACTGAGATGATTAAAGCACAACCACCGCTAGAGACTGAACAACCATTGCCTGGTAATACTTTGCAGATGACTCAGAGTATTATGTCGGGTCTTCAAGTCGAAAGATTATCGAAAGCAGAACTGAAAAGGATCAACGGTGAAGCTGCGGAATTTCTGAAGAAAAGATCAGGAAATAAAGTAGAACTTGATTACCATATGGAGAACATAGCCTGCGCACTATCCGGCTCATTCGACTGGCTCAACCCTGAATCTAATGTCGACACAGAAAAGAAGACACCTTACTTCATAGATTGGACAAAACCGTTGCCTCTACAAGGCTTTCCAGATAGACCAAAGATCCCTTACAGACACTTCTTCAAAAATAACCTCCGATATCTCCAACACACTCACGAAACTTCAAAGGAACGATATGCATCTTCACTGACGCTTTCTATTCCAGCAGCCCGATATGAACTACCTGACATTGAAGAGTCCGCAACAATCTACTGCAAAATAGTTGTCACATACAAAAGAGAAGCTCTTCTCGGTATTCAACACTGGACGGAAAAATGAAAGCTTGGCTACACCCACAGACTACATCTCAAGTCCAGAGAGAATGTGAAGCAACCGCTTCGTATCGTTGCCATAATGGAGATCGTGGAAGAGAAAAGATTCAACTACGCCTTCATGAAGGAAATCGTCATCAAGAGACTAGAAGAGAAGAAGTACAAGTTTTGTGAAGCAGACTTCCCGGATTTGAACCTGAATGACATTGAAGACATGTATTTGGAGAAGGTTCAAGGAAAAATGCTTAACTTCCCAAGGGAAACTCAGTACGCGTCTCTACTGCTCTACATCAGACAAGTTATAGTTCAAGAAAGGGTGGAAGATCTTCAACTAGGCGTGGAGAGTTATCAGAACACCATCAACCTCACCAAGCCACAGCTCATATTTCCAGGAATTCTAGAGCTATCACAGTATACTCTCGTGCAACAACCATCATTCAGAATCATCTACCTCAACAAAATGAATCAACTTCGTCTTATGCGGTTCGATGAAATTCCGAAGTTTTGTGACGAGACACTTCTAAGAGTTCGTGATGGATTGGCAGAAAGGTTAGATGATGAGAAGAAAAGGTTGAAGGAAGGTCGAGAAACAAGGTGGAAAGCTAATGGACACAGAATAATACACAACTTTGTCCATACCATTGAAGAGAGGTTGTACCGTCGTCAACAGAATCAGACGGTTGGAAAGCTACATTGGTATTCGTCCTTCATTTCCGGTCTTGACATTTAGACGACCAGATCCACAGTTCACAGTCTTTGATGCATAGCTTACATTCTTCCGGTACCAAAATTTCAATATTTTCATTTATTTGATTAGATTTGTAATTATTAAGGCTTGTGCACACATAACAGTGTACAACCCGCACTTTGTATTTAAAGGACCCTGTGGTACGCATCAGTGCCACAATCCTAATATAAGGGGCGAAAGCTTCTTACTTTTGAGTAAAATTAACAAACTTTTCATGATTTCTACAATTCTGCTCAAAAGACAAGTATTACACCTCAATAAGTAATCACTTGTTGAGGGGGAGTACTTGATTTCAAACATCGTTCTTAAAATCTTAAAGTCTTGTTGATTTATCCTCATAAGACTCAAAAAGGCATATTCTAATCAAAACGTTAACAAAAACAACATTTGATATGCTATTTTTGAGGGGGAGAAGAAGAAAAGTGATTAAAACATGATGTCAAAAGTCTTATCTTGTGCGAGCTCGACTCAAAATTGACCCACGAATTGACGAAACAACAAATGTTAGTATTCGAAAGGATTTATCCGAGTAGAAAGTACCGTTTCGAGAAACTCTCTCTAGATATTTACTTTGACGGGTCTAACTTCCTTTTAGGAATGTTAACAACTTCAAGTTAGTTATTAGGGCTAGTTATCACCTAAAAACTGATAATGCATCCCTTTAACTAAGCAACGTAAACGTGTCCCTCGGGTATATGTCTATTAAGAGTGGATCAATTCAAAAAGTGCCAACTCTTCCCGCATATGAAAATTTCAGAAAACATTCATAAGCATGTGTGGAGCGGGAGTCTCTTATAAGAAATACAAAACCTCAAAGTGTTAACAAAAAGTTTTATACTCATAAACACTTTGAGAGATTTTCAATGATTTGGTTTAAAGGCATCAATAGGATAGTCATGGAGTTACAAGGTGACTAAGGATAGGAAAAACCGTCCTATGATCCGCCTAAACCGAAGGGATCTGCCCAAGGACGTCACCAATAGTTAGAAAATAGAAGTCCTTAGGTATGATATACCAAAAGGAGAAAGAAGGGGTTGAAGAATTAAAAAGAAAATGAATGAAAAGGGTGAAAAGAAATAGCCCTCCATATTATCAACCTTAGGTCAGACACCGGGTTCAATTCATATGCTACTGGATGTTGCTAAGGCGACACCGGTATTGAAGATAAAGACGTCATGGACCCAGTGACGCAATGCACCTAAAACCTTCTTAGCCACTCAGGCATCTCTCAAAAGATGTTTGTTTCATTCTCACGGAGAACCCTGCATAATCTATTGACCATTCATTACTAATGCGTCGATATTGAAAAGGAGGTACTCTACTCCACACCTCCGACGACCAAATTGTGCACTTATCGAGTCTAGAGCCACGAGATAACATAAAAGATCTCTTAGGAACACAAAATTCTTCTACACTAAGTGTCTTGCATCATTGGACACTAAGTGTAAAATATCGAGTCCTTCACTGATCTTAGCAATCTGCCTTGAACGTTTATGAGGGATTTACTTATGTACTTCTCGAATGATTGAACGGAAATCCTGCCATGGTCAACATCAAACAGCCCTGACAGCAGGTCACTTCGGTGATTCCTTGTGGATTACGCTTAGTGTGTTCGATGGTTTCAAACGGTCTACAGTCGTGGGGTGATCTCCAGCGACTCACCTAATCTTGGGTGTGCGTATGCATGTCTGTGTAAGCCCTCTAGGGGGTATCCGATTAGGAACGGCCTTGGTAAGGATTAGAAGGAGTCTTCACACTATGCTGTTGACAAATTCTAACTCCAAACCTTTAAGTACCGGATGTTTTATTGCTAACTGTTTCAATGCAGGTACAACCACCACCCTGAACACCAGCTTCCACATGCTCATACTTACATCTCAACTAACATCAAAGCTCTCATGAAAGATCAAAGCAACACAAATGTCAAAGATAGATTCCATGCCAAAAGAATCTACAACGTGATAAAGACAAATGATCTTAAGTGCAACACCGTCTAAAGAAGGATTCTACGTCAACATAAAGAATCTTCACATATGAAAAGAGAGCTTCACAAATATGAAAGTTTCAAACGTCAAAGGTTTATGAGCATGTCGGAATGATGTAGATCCACTGGAGTCTAATAAAGTGACGAATGGCAGAGTACTACATCATGTGATCACTATCTCATCAACAACAAAGAACAAAGAACACCCATTCTATCTGGGGGAGATTGTTAAGAACTAAGAATGATGAATCACCTCTACTAATCATTTTTGAAGACGTCTAAAGCTATGAAAGCCACAACTAAAGTCCAAAGAAAAAGACGTCAAGCAACCTCAAATGACCGTGACTAACATCACTTCTTCACAACCGATCCTTAGGGGAGATAGTTAGAACCTAAGTTTCTCAACGTTTAGTCAAGTCTCGGTTATTTCAGTCATTGTAATAGGTTGCTATATTTACTTAAGTTATTTATGTTTAAGTGTAAGTCCACTACATGTCCAATGGGCCACAAGTCCATACGTTTTAGATAAGGGAAGAGTAGGGAGTGTTGCCCTAGCTCTTCACCTATAAATAGGACATCATGTATCATCTTACACTTGTTGGTTATTTCATTTACATAAGGAAACTCTTGCACTTTTACTCTTCATATTTGATCTAATCAACCAAACTCTATTTCTCATCTTATTTCTATCATTTCATTACTTGTGTTTACAATATGGTGACCTAACATATTTTTATTTTTTACCTTATCTAGATAAGTAATGTTTCTCTTTTACAAAAACTTGCAAGTATTAATTCAAATTTGCGGTTTCTAGCTAACTCCGCGAAACAATTTCTTTACATTGTTATTTAAACACTATTTATGTTTCAATGTGTTGGTTACATTACCTTTAGCCTACATGGCGTGCATGCACTCACTAATACCCACGATGGTAAAAAGGATGAGTTAACCTACTAAAAAACTCGTTGAGTAAGAGGGTTGCAAACCCATCAACTTCGGATTACGCATCCTTGTTAAACACCTTACGCTCAAGACGTTGGCGCAAGTTCCTTGCGCACCCCACGATGGATGCGCAAAATTGCACACTGTGCGCGTTTAACAACTTAGGAAACCAAGACTCTTGATTCCTTAAAATAATATTCACAATACGACAAGTAAACTTACAAAAATTCATAGACGACTGTGATTTTTTTTCCTCCTAAGTTAAAAATTCCATACACGAATATGGTCTTTACTTTGTAAACTTCATACATGATTATGATTTTTCTTTCTTTAAGCACGCTTTGGATACTTAGATGTCTCAATACAAAGATATGTAAGTTATGTACAACCTGCGCTCAAAGTATTCATAAATGAACAACAAGTTTGAAAATAAATACAAGAGATTATATAATCTATTTTAGCTCATGGATTCTTATTCACATATATTTATTAAGTTATGGACTTAATATGTATTTGTCTATGTATTGGTTGTAATTTTGACTCTTGGGAAGTCTTTCAAATAAAAAGACAAACGACCTAAGCACAAAAAGATATATATTTATCATAAGCCATGAGTTTATAAAAGCCACACAATCTGGATGATGAGTCCTAAGCGCTATGAGCGCGTCTATGTCCAGAGCTGCTAGCTGTAGATGCCAACTCTCCAGCCCCACTCAGCCTCCTCAACATGCTGCTATCCTCCTGAGATACCGTTGGCACGCTAACGGGAATCCCATCGGATCGGGGAAGATGGGCTGCACCAACACCACACAGTATAGCCTTCCCCTTCACGCCTTTCTTATGTGCAACCCTTGTTAAGTGAGCCTCTAAACACTCCTTCAATGGGATCTCTTTGTTAATGGCGAATGGGTTAAGGATGTCGCGCGGGCGTGCGAATACATGCACTTGCAGCTGTGACTCATCAGGCCTTAGAAAATAGTCAGGTTGATCCTCGGCATTATCCAAGAGGTGTCTCCCAAGGACCAACCCCTCCATAATCACTTTAATCGGCTGGTCCTGATCACGCTCCAACCGCGCGATATGAGGAAGCTCCAACAGCTTCAATTTCTCCATAGCATCCACGAGCTCATCATACGCGCTAGCATTGTATCCAGGCACCTTTGCGAGCGGTACCGTCAACAACTTGCTACTATCCAGCTCCTCTACAGCCTGCGCCTTGCCACGGGCCACGGCGCAATCCACGACTTTCCCGAAGCCCCCCACAACCTCTTGGGATTCCAGCGTGCCTAGGGCAGCCAAGCGCAGCCCATGGCTAATCAACCACCTATGAGTACAAAAACGTACGTATCAGAAAATATAAGGGAATTTACACGCGAACATAAGGTCAAGAAAGAAGAGTGAATACATGCGCTCAGCAACAGCGGACATAAGATGAGGATACAATTCCTCATCATATTCGATGCTCAATTTGCGCAGCTTGCCCTCCTGCACCCTCAGAGCCGCTTCCACATGCTCGCGGAACTCATCAAGTTGGGCGAAGTGCTTGCTTCTGTTTTCTTGCAAGTACTTCAACCCCCACAAGGAGTTAATCCTGTGTTGATCAGTGGCAGCACGCTCACGCTTCAACTCCACCATCATAGACAGTTTCTCATCAGCAACTTTCCTAGCATATGCAGTTGTGGACTCAACATCTGCCCGCGCATCAGCCAAATGCGCTCTCTGCTGTGCAATCTCCTCATCCTTCTAAGCCAGGCTGCTGCGTTCAACAACATATTGCGCCTTGAGCTGAGTAACTAACTCAGCCTGGCGACCAGCAGCCGCAGCCAACTCCTCCATCAGGTGTGGCACAGACATCCCCCCACTCGTCCCCGATGGCTCCTCCAAGGGACGATGAGTCGTCTGGGATGGCGCCGACTCCTCAACAAACACTGCATCACCCCCTGCAGCATCATTCCTACAAAAGAGGAGTTAAGGTGTTAGACAGCGAAACAAAAAAGAAGGAAATAAAATGAACATCCAACACAAATGACACTTACTTAGGAGGTGAAGTCTCAGCAGCATTCTGCGCATCAAACAATACTGATGCCTCTTCCTCTGCAGACTCGTCCACGATGATAGTAGGACGTCTGCGCTCAGAGGTCCCTCACCAGCATCATCAGTAGCCTTGCGCTTGGCGCCCTGGCGCTCTTCTTCCGAGTCAGTGTCAACCTTGAAGATGCCGACACTATCAAATGACTCCATGCGAACAGGCTGCGGGATCGCCGTCTCCTGCGCAGGAACAGTCTGTACTGGCGTAGCATTAACAACGGGTTGCGGAACATCAGAAGCCTCTTCCTGCGCCAGCTCCAGAAGACGCCCAGAGGTTGCCTCCAAGATGGGCAACTCACCTTCCCTCAAGGGGCGCACACCCACAGCCTCTTGTATGGGCTTTGTCAGCTTCACCGCAGCAAACAGATCCATCTCTGTGCAATGCACGAATAAACAAGAACAAGTTAGAGGATAAATTACAAGTTACAAGAACGCTTACATTATGCGAGGACAAGAAAGGATAAGCACCCACCCCGGCCGCTCTCATCAAGGAATGTTGGCACCTCTTCACCACTGTGGAAATAGTTACGACTAAGTCCCATGTGGACTAAAAACTCCTCATGATACGGAATGATTGGGATGCGGTTTGCATTAATGGTCTCCGCATCCTCTTTGTTGTACGTACCGGGATCTGGGCGCTCATCCTTTGGAAGCGACGCTTGAGTATAAAACTCCGAAAGCGACGTAAATACCCTATCATCTATCCAGAAAAAAATCTGTCTCCAATCCCTGAGGGCGTCTACTTTCTTGGTATAACACTGATAGCACCCCGGGCGCTTGGAGAAAGTTACCCACCCGTTTGACCACGATGTGTGGTAAAACGCGCGGAAAAGATTGATGGTTGGATTGATCGCGAGTAAATGGCAGTTTACTTCAAAGTTTGTTATCTTTGTCGCACCTAGCGGGTGCAGCTGAGAGATATGCAAATGATAGAAGTTGAGCACATCACTCAAGAATAGGGATATAGGCACGCGCTGGTTTGCAAACTCAAAAAAACGCGTGTATACCCCTATTTTCCCCTTCGGGAAGTCTGCTATACATGCATTTGGCTCCGGTACAACCGGATGCACATCCAGAGGAATGAAATAATCAGAGGTGAACCGACGAAGTTCATCCTCATCCATCTCGGATTGGAACTCTTCTAATTGGCGAACCATTTTTACTAACAGGCGCACACGCAGTTACTTTTCACAGTTTCTGGTTTTCTTGGTTGATGATTATTAAGGAAGCAGAAAATGGCGTTTTCACTGTGGTAGACACAGTAAAAATGAAAACCCTTTATATAGGGTTTCCCCCAGCCTTGGATAGCCGACACGTGGATTCCACTATCTCCATTGTGTGGCTGGAATACAAACAGGTACATACACTTTCACGTATTTCAAGAGATACGTGGGGCATTTTTGGACTAGATACACCGTATCCTATTTTTGGCAGGAAATAATTGATACTTTCCCATCACGCTTGCCGCTACTATTAATAGTCTAGCATCCGCGGTTACTACCTACGCATACTAGACTGGGGGGACATGATGACGTATAGTCCATACTCGGGTCACGAACCCAATTAGTGAACATTACTAACATCCAAGCCCACCACGAGTGGGCTACCATAACAATAATTGGACTACCAAATTAACGGTTTGGGCTCACGGGGCCCAAGCCCAAAGTTATTTACGGATTGGATATGTGATATCTCTTATTAAAGAGATATATACCAAATATCCGATATCGGTGGACAAGCCGAAGAGTGACGAGCACGAAACCTTATCGGTTACGTGTGTATATATAGGGCATCATAGCTCTCGTCAAAGGTACGACTTACAACCCTAAACTCTTCACAACCCTAAATCGATTACTTACTCTCACGCCGGAGGATAATCGGGGGAAACAATCCCTCGATAAGCCTAACGGTGTCTCTTTGCTTTCTTAGTGCGCAGGTCTCAAAGCATTAAGATCTAATTGGTACGAGAGCAGGAACCCAAACAAGGAACGCCCAATTTTTGTATCAACAGTACCTATTTTCAATAGTACATTGAGCTTTAGGTAAGGCCTTATGTAGTATGGTATCAATGTGGATTTTGCTAGTGACGGCCTTCAGCTCTTCTTTATCCACCTGAGTGCCTTTCCGTGGATTGCTAGCTGTCTCATAACGCATGGGTCCCTCGGGGGTAATATTGATTTGTTCCTTGCTCATTGGTATAGGTACACAAACTTTAGCCTTCTCGATTATCATTTGTTCTTGCAAATCCTTAGATAGTAACTCGATTTTTGCTTCAAGGTTCTTTAGAGTTTCGTCGTAGGATTCTAAATTGGCTTACATTCCTTCTTGAAAACTTTTTAACCAAAGTTCTCTATCGGTTTCCCTTTCAGCTGACTCTTCTAGGAATTTGCTGATTGTTTCTTCGAGAGACGGTCTTCTTTCTCCATATGTTGCCCGGTTGTTGAATCGGGAGTTAAATCCTTGTCCACCCATCCGGTATCCATTGCTATTACCCTGGAATGGTCTTCCATCCCCATATTTTACTTCCTCTACCTATTTATTATCTTCGTCCCTTAATGGACAATCCTTCGCGAGGTGGGCTCCTTCGCAAATGTCGAATCCGACTTGGATGGCATGAACGCTTTCTTTGAGCTTCTTTACTTCTCTTCCCAAGTTCTCGAGTTGATTAGTAAGGGCGTTCATACCTTCCATACTTCCTCCGGTACTTCTTATGCTACTTCCATCGTGCATTTTTGTGAATGGTCAGTCATATCTTGAATTATATCCAAAGCTCGAGAAGGTGTCATTCTTGGGATAGGACCTTGGGAATCAATCATCCGTTTAGTAGCAATGTTGATGCCTTTATAGAACAAGTTAACCTTTTGTTGACTGTTCACGTCATGTGTAGGGCATCTATACAAGAGGTCATTAAATCTGTCCCATGCTTGGTACAATGTTTCGTCTTCCTCTTGTCTGAAGTTATGGATCTCCTCCAATTGTTTTGTTGTTTGTGAAGGAGGGCAAAAACGTTGAATGAAGTTCTTTTTGAAGAGATTCCAAGTGTTGATGGTTCCCGGAGGCAACCTATCAACCCATCTTTTAGCTGCTCCGGAAAGTGTCATAGGGAACACTCGGAGCATGATTGCGTCATGAGAAACACCTGGTATGTTGAAGAGACTAGTAATGGAGAGCACATTTTCCAAATTTTACCGGGGTGAATTAACCCTTTTACCCAAAAAGAGAGCACATTTTCCACGTGCTCATAAGCATCTTTCGTCTTGAGTCCAGCAAACGGTTTCTCTCTTAGTTCCCTCATAAACTGTGGCTTGATCTCGAATTGAACATCCGCTCCAATCATTGGCCTCACAAGGCCCGGTCCTTGCTCGTCCCTAGTCATAGAAAGGTACTCTTCCAAAGTAAGAGTATCGATATCGACTACTTCCATGGTACCTGAAACTATTAACGAAAATATAAGAAAAACAAAATAAAACTAGAAAATTTAAAAACTTAAACAAAAATTCTATTACAACCCCCCGGCAGCGGCGCCAAAAACTTGATGCAGGTTTTAACGACAAGGTTTTAATATTTATAATTACTCGTTTTACCTAAGGTCTACCTATTTGCACTAACGGACAGAGAATCCGGTCGTGTATAGGACAGTAATGGTAACTCCGAGGTCGTCCCAAGAGCTTTGTGGTGCGGACTATGCCTAAGTCTAATGTCACTAATAAAAGAAATAATGGATTGATTGATTGGTTGAAATGAAAATAAAACAATAAAACAAATAGCAAATAAAAGTAAAGTTGTGAGCAATGGGAGAAAAGTGTACTAGCCTAGTTACTTCTCCTATATCATTTTATGTCATGTTCCCTATTAAACTAATCTTATGCTTTAGGTGGGGCGGACATATATCACTAGATGCATATGGTCAAGTTCCCTATCCTATCTCTCCCGAATCCTGTCAGGAACCATGGCGTTTCCCATGTAGTAAGCCGACGTATGGTATCCGGGTTTGAGTCATTAAGTGCCACTACATGCTAGACTTATCTTTAAATGGCCTGTTGTCACGATCATAGGCCATATCTCTAACTTCTTAAGTTTATCAAGTACGGAAGGTGATCCTATGGTCAATTCGCACATGAGGCAATATGGTCAGTTGTCATCCCTCCCATTTCCTCGCAATCCATCAGGCTAGTGTCCTATGGTCAATTATTCTAGCCTACTAACTCAATTGGGGTCTTAATTCAATTAAAGCTAGCGTAATGGATACAACCGCATATCAAAACTACCGAAACTAAAGGTTCTCAAGACAAACTATGCATGTACACACGTAAAAGCATATAAGAAAAGTACAGAAACATGATTAAAACAATATAGGCATCATAACTAGGCTAGCACCAGAGGTGCTTAGCCAATCATATTAGAATTAATACTCGAAACAATGTTTACAAGATCCATATATTCGAAATGTAATTGAAATAATGAAATGCTAAAACTTAAGGTGATTGAAGTGTGATTTCTCCCTTGGAAAGCCTTCGTATGCTGCTGTAGAAGGGCCTCCTAAAAGCTCCTAACGATCTTTGATTTTGTATGTGAGAAAGTTGATCTTGAAATGTAGAAATTAGGGTTGTATTTATAGGCCCGACGGGAGTTACGGCGTAATCACGAAATGTGTTATGCCGTAACTGGTAAATCTTATCCAGATCCAGAGTTTACGGCGTAATTGATGAATTGTTACGCCGTAATAGTCATTTAGGGATTCTTCTACGTCGTAATCTCCAAATGGTTACGCCGTAGAGTTTTTATCGGATCTGAGATAACTCTAGTAGTCTTCATTAAGTCGTATTCCCAAAGGTGTGTTACGCCGTATGTTAATTCTTGATCTTGGACTACTCTCGTACTCGTTGCTACGCCGTATTCCGTAGTTGTTGTTACGGTGTAGTCTTCATATCTGAGGATTCTTCAAGACTTGAGATGGTTATGGCGTAAACTATGAAATGTGTTACGATGTAACTGTTGATTCGTGTTGACTTTGGTCTTCATAAAGTAGAAATCCTTGCTATGGCGTAGTTGAGAGATTGAGTTACGCCGTAGCTTTTTCCAGCATACTTGGATTTGTCTATCTTATGCATGTACTTTCCAATTTCCTCGTCTCTTTAGCTCCTATGCTCACTCGTAACCTGAATACAAAATATGAAGAGATAATAGCATATGTTCACATTATTAACAATATAAATGAGCATAATAGGGGGAAATTGTACTTAAATATCAGGGTAATTTGATGTTATCAGTCATTGTACTTTACCATCAACAACCAACTTGGGTAGCGATCATAATACAACAACCTAGAGAGTTTGGTTAGTATTTTAGGCCTTAAGATACATTGAGTTGATAAGGTTGGTATTGCCTTGTGAAAGACTCGATATCTAGCTTGGTATCGGTAAAGAAGTGAAGCGACGTTGTAAGGTTTTTTCCGCCACAAAGGAGCTTGTTGATATAGTGCTTGCAAACTCTCGAGTTGTGTACTCCGGGAGTGGAGTAGATCGAGGAAGAGAGCTTCGTGCCGAATCACTATAACCAACTGTGTCTATTGGTTTGATCTTTCCTAACCCCCTTCTAAAGTTTTTGTAAACCACTAAAAACGGTAAAAACTATTCAACCCCTTCTAGTTTTCCACACTAACACTATCAACACCAAAAAAATAAAAGAATACCACAATGACTAAAAATGTCAGCACACCAAAATTGCTTCTTATTCCTCTTGACAACCTGCAAAAACACACAAGCACACATTTAAATCATCAAAAAAAAAAAAAANAAAAAAAGCACACCACCACATTATCATCTACTTTGCTAGGGTAACTTGCGCCTCGACGGTATTGCCAAATCATCACCTATGGTATCATAACGCCTACCAACATCGTGCCACGTGGGCATAACGTCGGATGGTGCGTTATGGTACTGTGCCCTATAATAATTAAGCCCTCGGTCTTTTCAAAGTGAAGGTGATCCTATTTAAGGCTTTATACAAGAAGAAGAAGAAAAAAAGGATAATATCAAACCTTAATAATGGATTTTAGACGATTATTTTGGCCATGAAAAAACCTACCGTATTCGGAGAGGAATTTTAAGTGAATGTGAAATATGAAATTCAAACTTTTTAAACAGATAATACATTTGACTAATTGTACGTAATTCCACAACTAAATAATGTACTTGGGTCGAAAGATGCACCACACAACAAAGGAAACACAAAGAACTTCATGATCAAAGGTGCACACCGAGCTTCGAAGAGATATTGTGAAGCATATATGAAACTTTAATCACTAGATTGTATTTTTCGTATTTCATTGTCTTATTATTTTAAATGTATTTTTATGTCCAATTTAATGAAAATGTGTTGTTTAATTTGAGTAAATGCAAAAAATGCAAAAACTATTGGGTTGGGGGATTCTATAACTTAAGTGATGAAAAAGCATATTTTTGTGTCGAATTATAAGTTGAGTCATACGGTGGAATACTAACGTGACAACTATAATATGCTTGGAATGCACCCGGTGCTCTAACAATATCAAGATCGACCTTAAACCATGTTGATATAAATAATGCATAAAAATCTTATTTACATTTTTTGATATCTCTATGTTTTGACGATCACAAAATGTAAAAATAGTAAACGCAAGATTATTACGTAAACAAGTATTAAGTTAGTTTATATCATTTTATCCAACTAAATCACTTAAGGTATGAATAAACAAGTGCTTAATACATTTTATGATCAAAGGGGTATTTAATTAATTATTACAAAGTTTATTAAATAATATAAACGTATTATATATTTTTGAAAAACACTTTTGGTAATAAAGGAAAATGTTTAAATCATACTAAATATATGAATTCAAATTTTTAACCAAAATCAGTTAGTTTTTCATCAAATAAACTTTCCCCAGAAAAAGACAAGGAATCTGGCCGTTACAGGTGGGCGGCCCCCTTAATTATAAGGGCACGCTCCCTGTGTCAAAATCCTTGGCCTATAAATACCACTTCAAACCTTGTATTTTTCCTCGCCTTTTGCACTAAAATTTTCAGATCCAATCCTCTCTAAACATCTTTCAAAACCCTTTGATCATAACATTATTAATCCGTGTTTCAAGTGATTCAATCCCTCCTCATCCATCCTCATCCAAAGTGCAAAAGAAGGATACTCCTTCAACAACAAGTTTAAGAATTATTGTAGATTAGTAGTGTATATTGTGTAAATCATTTGTGTAGTTGTGTTGTGATTGTAATAAGTAGTTTTAGGTGAAGTAGAAGTTGTGTAGAGAAGAAGAAGTAGTGTAGTAGTGAAGTGGTGTGAAGTAGTGAAGAAGTTGTGGTGTGTACAAGTAGTATAGAAGTTGTGAAGAGTTGTGAGATTGGTTCTAGCTAGGATTAGAACCCGACATCTAGCTTTGTGTCTTTAATTGGTGTAAGCGAAAGTCGTGTAAGGTTTCTCCGCCACAAGGGAGTTTGTTGACATAGTGAAGAAAACTCTCGAGTAGGTGACTTGGGGAGTGGAGTAGGAACAAGGAAGGTGACCTTGTAGCCGAACCACTATAAATCCTTGTGTTGTGGTTTGATCTTTCTAACTCTATCCTTTCATTACTTACATACTTGTATTATATTTGTGTAGTTAGTTAGTAACTCTATAATTGTTCATATAGTGCAAGTATTGAATTCACATAAACTAGAATCGAAGTTTTTAAAACAAACTTGTTTTTATAAATTTTAAAACGGACGTAAAACTATTCAACCCCCCCTTCTAGTTTTCCACAATTGGTATCAAGAGCCACGTCAAACAAGATTTTTAAAATATATTGTATTTTAAAACTTGAATCGATCTATGGAATCGGAAAAATATTTAGAAGGGCAATCTATGCAAAGACCACCACTATTTGAAATTGATGGATTTTTATATTGGAAAAATCGATTCGAAAACTTATGTGAAATCAAAGGATCTAGATCTTTGGCATGTTATTACTAATGGTGATTTTCTTCCTTTACAATATAATCCCGAAACTAAAAAGGATGAACTTGTTTCTTAAGAAAAACAAAACGATGATTTGAAAAAGAAACTTGCTAAAAATAATGAGGCTAAAATGGTGATTTACAATGTGTTACCACGCAAAGAATATGAAAGAATTTTTATGTGTAATACCGCAAAAGAAATTTAGAATTCTTTACTAATCACTCACCAAGGTAATAGTCAAGTCAAAGATAATAAAATAAAGCTTCTTGTACAACAATATGAACAATTTACGATTTCGGAAGAGGAATCGATAGATAATGATTTTGCTAGATTTAACACAATCATCACAAGTTTAAAAGTACTTGATGAGAATTTTTCTAGCAAGAATTTTGTAAGGAAATTTCTTAGGGCTCTCCATCCGAAGTGGCGTGCTAAGGTGACGGCTATTGAAGAATCAAAGAATCTATCAACTCTACAACTTGATGAACTAATTGGAAACATGAAAGTACATGAAGTGATAATAAAGAAAGATTCCGATATGGTCAAAGGAAAAAGGGAGCAAAGCAAATCTGTGAAAAACTAGAATGGGGGGTTGAATAGTTTTACGTCTTTTAAATTTACAATAACTTTGTTTACGAAAACTTCAATTCGAACTTTATGTGATATCAAATAGCTTACACAATTATAAACAACAATATCTACAAGAGTATATTATGACAAGTATGTAAGTAAATAAGTAAAGAGATAGAGATGGAAAGATAGCACCGTGAGACAAAGGATTTATAGTGGTTCAGCTACGAATCTCCTCTTCATCCTACTCCACTCCCCGAGCACCTAACTCGGGAGTTTTCTTCACTATGTCAACAAGCTCCCTTATGACGGAGAAAACCTTACACGACTTTTGCTTACACCAATTTATGACACTAAGCTAAATGTCGGGTTCTAATTGTAGCTAGAACCAATCTCACACCACTATACGACTTAGCACAACTTCTATACACCTTATACACTTCTTCACTACTTCACAGCACTTCACTACTTCACTACTTCTACAACTTCTATACATAACTAACACACCTAGATCTATCTAATTACAAGCACTCCACAACTTCACAAAAGATTTACACAATATACACTACTAATCTACAATACTTCTTAAACTTGATGTTGAAGGAGTATTTTTCTCTTGCACTTTGGATGAGGATGGATGAGGAGGGATTGAATCACTTTAAACAAGGATTAATAATCTGATGATCAAAGGGTTTTGGAAGATGTTTGGAGAGGATTGGATCTGAAAATTTTAGTGCAAAAGGTGAGGAAAAATACCAGGTTTGATGTGGTATTTATAGGCAAAAAATTCTGACACAGGGAGCATGCCGGCCCCCTTAAATAGAGGCCGGCCCCCTTAAAATTAAGGGGGCCGCCACTTATAATTAAGGGGCCCGCCCACCTTTGACGGCTAGATTTTTTGTCTTTTTCTGGGGAAAGTTTATTTGGTGAAAAACTAACTGATTTTGGTTAAAAATTTGAATTCATATATTTAGTATGATTTAAACATTTTCCTTTATTACCAAAAGTGTTTTTCAAAAATATATAATATGTTTATATTATTTAATAAACTTTGTAATAATTAATTAAATACCCCTTTGATCATGAAATGTATTAAGCACTTGTTTATTCATACCTTAAGTGATTTAGTTGGATAAAATGATATAAACTAACTTAATACTTGTTTACTTAGTAATCTTACATTTAATGTTCTTACATTTTGTGATCGTCAAAACATAGAGACATCGAAAAATATAAATAACATTTTTATGCATTATTTATATCAACAATCTCCCCCTTTTTGATGACTACAAAATCTAAACTCATTAAAACAAAAATTAGTATATATACAAGTATTATTGTGAGTTTATATCAATTCTCCCCCTTTTTGTTAGTATCAAAAATGTTATCCCGATTTTCTTGGAGCTCCCCCTTGACGTATACTCCCCCTAATTTTGAGGTCATAAAAGAAATCGAGAAATGGAAAGCTTGCAAAAATATTTATGCCACAAACAATATATATAGAATGCATACATATATAGCAAGACAACTAAATTAAGTTCATGGCAATAACAAGACATTCATTAATAAAATAATTAAAATAGATTATGTTACAAACATAATCTATGATACATTCATGATTTTCTAGCAAACTATACTAGAAAAATGCTAAGTTGCCATATTGAGGTCTCTTGGACTTGCTTGAGGGACAAAATGATTTTGGTGAATTTATTGCGGAACATGGAGGATGCATTTAAAGGTTGGAAGGTGATGGATATGGAGTATTTGGTGGTGGTGAGTTTGGATCAGAAGTATTTGTTTGAGTTAGTGAGGGTGATGGAGAAGACCTAGTGATGAGATACTCAATCCAAGTGAAAAGTGTTCATTTAAGGCAATGGTTTGTTGTTGGAGAAAGATGCAACAAGGACAATTGTTAACATGTTTCTTCATTTGATCTTGATCATGGGGTGATGATGGTGAGCTAGATGGAGGTGGATCCAAATTGCGTTGAGCAAGATGTAGGGCAAGAAGAGCATTAAGCTCATGAGCTTCTTTGAGCTCTTCAACAAAATTTTTATGTTCGTTGGATGGTGATGATAGAGTTGTTGAGTTGTGATTNTTGATCTTGATCATGGGGTGATGATGGTGAGCTAGATGGAGGTGGATCCAAATTGCGTTGAGCAAGATGTAGGGCAAGAAGAGCATTAAGCTCATGAGCTACTTTGAGCTCTTCAACAAAATTTTTATGTTCGTTGGATGGTGATGATAGAGTTGTTGAGTTGTGATTTGGCATGGGATTAATGTTGTGTTGAGAGTGATGGTTTTCTTGTTGGAATTTGATGAGACGAAAAGTGTACCCGTTTTAGGGGGTCATTTAAGCCCTAATCGTTCCTTTTATCATTTTAGGTACTTTTGAGAAGAATTATGGAGAACACATCATTTTGGACGTTTTTGGAGCATAAAAGTGAAGAAAACGACAAAGTCTCAAAAGAAGCTGGAAATCCTTCCTGACGGCGTCAGAGTCACAAGGTGACGACGTCAGCCAACCAAGACAAAGGAGTGGATTCAGACTATACCAGACGCCCTAAGCAAGAATTGAGATGTTTACACCTGACGGCGTCAGGTGTTAAAAGGTGTAGGCTGTCAGGTGTAATGTTAAAGATTGACGGCCCAGAGCAAGTTTACAAGTGACGGTGTCAGAAGTAGATCTAGGCCATCTGAGAACCCTAATGGCGGTGAGCTGACGGCGTCAAAGCCATAACCTGACGCCGTCATAGTGTATTTTCTATATATACTTTTCTATTTTTCATTCATTAGGGTGCAACTTTTTGGGAATAAACCCTAGACGATTTTAGCTGTATTTTCAAGGGTTTTTCACCCTTGATTCTTCCATGTTCAATTAAAGATAAGTACTCTTTCAAATTAATCAATATGTCTATGTGTTGGTTAATTATATCTTACGCTTGTCTTTCAATTAACATGCTAGGCTAGATTTGTCTTGTGTTTGCTTAGATCTAATGAAACATAAATATTGATTATTAGTTGTTGGTGTGTTATTAATTGTATTGGATGAATGTTTATCGGTGTTAGGCTTAAGAAAACCGGCTAACCTCCTATACGGTAACTTGCTTGAACGTCTTAAGAAACATGAACCAATGCGTACTAGGTTATTATGGTTGTATTTAATGCATGAGCGAATTCTAGTGATCCCATGTTAGGAGCTTATGACAGGCTCGACATAGGAGTGAAGTAGGAGCTTATAGAGTTGGGGAGTACGTACGCCACCCCACGAATGGTATTACGGAATACATCCGTCAGCCGTCATCCACGCAATTAATACACACTAACCAACCGGTAAAAGATAGTTAGGGAGTAAGGAAGTCTAAGTAAACACATTTGTCTCCATATAAGTTCCACAACCACATTAGCTTTAGTTATTTTATTTTATTTGCAATAGTAGTTTTTGGGTTGGTTGACTAGCAACTAATTCCGCCCACTCTTTCAAACTCGAGATTTTACTGCTTTCTAAAAAATATAAAAATACAAAAATAATGATCCCTCATCCTTAGACCTATTAGAGTAGTTTTTCATACCTAACGAACACTATTCCCTTTGATAGAACGATCAATCCCCCATACTTACCACTACACTATACTACATCGGTCAGGTACACTTCCTGGTGGGGTTGTAAGCCTCTTGAGATCCCTCGAGAGGTAAAACCTGTTGTAAGGTCGCAAAATCACGCATCAAGTTTTTGGCGCCGCTGCCGGGGAATAGTTATTGTTTAGGTTGAATTTTTATTCTATTAGGTCTACTCACTAGATTCCTTTCTAGTAAGATTTTTATTTTTCTACGATCTTCTTTAGTCTATCTATTTTCTTCGTGTTTTTGTTCGTAACCATTACCATCCGCCATCATGGAAGGTGGTAATATCATCGATCCCAACAACCCACCACAACAAAACCAACCTCCTAGAGCCCGTACCCTAGGAGAGTATTCCCGTCCTAGCCACCAAGGCTATCGAAACACCATTGAGCTCACTCAAGGAGCCAATGTCACTCCCTTGCGATCCGACACCATCCGGTTGGTGCAAAGCGGATGCGCATTCCATGGACTTCGTTCCGAAGATCCAAATCAACATCTCAAGGATTTCCTCAAAATCGTAGATTCCATAGACCTTGATGTTGCCACTCGAGAGACGACCCGATTGCGTCTCTTCCAATTCTCTCTGCGGGACCAAGCTAGTCAATGGCTTGAGCGTCTTCCCACAGGATCCATCACCTCTTGGGATGATCTTACAACTCGCTTTCTAGCTCAATTTTTCTCACCAGAAGAACCACAAAGCTAAGGAAAGACATCTTGATGTTGCAACAACTCCAAAGCGAAACCCTCTACGAGGCATGGACTCGATTCAAGGACTTACTCCAAAAAGTCCCTCATCATGGCATAGACCTTTGGCTCCAAGTCCAAATCTTTTATGACCATATCAATCTCCCCACGAGGCAAACCATTGACCAAGCGGCCGGTGGTAAGCTACGTGATATAAGTGCGGAACAATCATGGGATCTCCTAGAAGATCTTGCCCTTTATGACAACGAAAGTTGGAATGATCCCCGTGATTTGAATAAAATGGTCAAGGCAATATCTTTGCCTTCGAACAATTCAAGCACTTCCGACCGTAGGATCATAGAACTTGAAGACCAAGTCAATTTTCTTATGAAATCCTACGAGGCTCCTATCCCTTCAAGCCAAGTGAACAAAATCACTTCTTCGTGCAAATTATGTAGTGGTCCCCACGACACTCATGATCACATGGAACTCCCCGAACAAGCTTTTGCGGACTACGCATCCTCGCGTACCGACGGAGCGGGATACAAGTGGTACACTTTCAAACCCGAGCCAAACCCTTACGGTGATTCGTACAACCCCTCATGGAGAAATCACCCAAACCTTAGGTGGAAACAAAACCAAAACGCACAACAAACCAATTCTTCCAACCCACCTAATCGTTTCCAATCAAGCGGGTCATCCTCAAACCGTACCTTCAATAACAATCCTTCCAACAACTATGGTAGTACCAATAACTTTGAAGGATTGATGTCCAATTTTATGGCATCTCAAGAAGCTCGTATAGCTAAATTCACATCCGAATTTAATCAACAACAAGTAGAGATGACCAATAAGATTGACAACTTATTGAAGGCCCTTACCAACCAAGTGCTATCACCTCCACATAAGGACGCTAGGAACACTAATAGCGGACCCCAAGTTAAAGACCCTTCTTCATCCAAACATGTCCACTTCATCAACGTTGTCACTATTAAACCAATTGATAGGAGTGAGGATAATAGTGAACCTAAGGATGAGGTTAAGAAAGTTGAGGTAGATACGGAAATTAGGAAAAGTGAGATTAAAGAAGTAGATGATGAAGAGACTACTTCAATAGGTTACCAACTAGGGAAG
Source organism: Artemisia annua (assembly GCA_014162995.1). Taxonomy (NCBI): domain Eukaryota; kingdom Viridiplantae; phylum Streptophyta; class Magnoliopsida; order Asterales; family Asteraceae; genus Artemisia; species Artemisia annua. The sequence continues at coordinate 38,435 of LBNU01031520.1, read as the reverse complement.
AGCGGGCATACCATAAGGATCTATTCGATGACTCCGAGATACCATACTTCCTAGGTAATCAGATTATCAAAATGGGCGACCCTACTAATCTCAACATACCATGCAACATCAGACATTTGCATGTTTGGAAAGCTTACATCGACCCTAGATCGCGTATAAACATCATGACTAGAGCCTAATACAACCTGAATATGAAAAATCAACTTGGGTATAGGGTATTCCCCGATAAGGGATGGATTAGTAACTTCACGGGAAGAGTTAGGGGATTATTGGTTTATGTAGGAAACTTCACCTATGTCACCGACTTTGTGATTGTAGAAGATATTCGCCCAATAGTCGATGCAAGTTTAACTCAAGTAGTTTTGGGAAAGCCATTTATTGAAGTCTCTAGAATGACTTATGAACCTTCCTTAGGGATAGTTAGATTTAAGGATGAGACCGAAGAAGTGAACTACCAAATGCCATATAAGATAGAGCAATTCCAACACTTGTCAAACTTTGAGAAGGAGCTCAAACAAGCGGTCTACTATAGGAATGATGAGGATAGACGTAGGGGAGTAGACTATGTCATGGAAAGGATATTCGGTTTCTACAAGGATTGCTTGAAATTAGGACCAGATTATAAAACCTGACAAGAGGATGACCTAGAGACAGTGACTAACGATGGAGTCACGTAATGTACGGTGACTTTGAGTCTAGCTACAAGACTCGTTAATAAAGAAAAGCGCTTCTTGGGAGGCAACCCAAGCTCTGTGTGTTAGTTTATTTGTTTGTTTGATTTTATTTGTTTCCGTATGTAGGTTATTTTTCGTGTTATTGATTCATGCTTCAAACTAACTTGTGAAAATGCTTTATTTTGTTTTTAACTTCGTCTTAACTACATATAAAGGTATTATGCAAAAGATAAGTATAAGGGAAATCTAAATCGGTTTATAAGAACGAATGAACATGAATCATAACAATGTAAATTAACATACATATTAGTACTTGTTTGAGTCAAATGCTTGTATCGAGTCATAATAATGTTTTGCACGAATTCCAGGAAGTAAGGTATAGTTTTTTCCAGAAATTTTCCAGAAACTTAACATGAGAATTTTGTCAGATCATTTCTGACGGCGTCAGGCATTACAACCTGGCGGCGTCAGGCAATAATTTTCTGAAATTTTTGAAAGTTTTGTTTTTCTTCCGGAATCATAAAAAGTTTTGTTAATTCTCTAACTTATAATCTCCAGGAATTCTGCAGAAACATTCATTCCACAAGCATTATATCCTATTATAGATTATACCGCCAATTTTATGCCAGGTTCGCCTTTATTCTTTTTCAGGTTAACAGGTTATTTTGGACAAGAAGATGACTTATATTTCGTAAGGGAAGCTTTGAGCGTTCATCTTGCTTTGAAGAAGATCTAACCATGTTACCTCACTATCCACACCAAACGAATCAGGGGAGTATTTGTTTCATTCTTTCATTTTCTTTACTTTTACATCTTTCATTTGAACATTGGGGACAATGTTCGGTTTAAGTGTAAGGGGGGTAAATGAAGACACCTTAGAGAATGCAATTGCACTTGATTTTTGTTTGTTTGATAGNGAAGATGACTTATATTTCGTAAGGGAAGCTTTGAGCGTTCATCTTGCTTTGAAGAAGATCTAACCATGTTACCTCACTATCCACACCAAACGAATCAGGGGAGTATTTGTTTCATTCTTTCATTTTCTTTACTTTTACATCTTTCATTTGAACATTGGGGACAATGTTCGGTTTAAGTGTAAGGGGGGTAAATGAAGACACCTTAGAGAATGCAATTGCACTTGATTTTTGTTTGTTTGATAGTAAATTGGTAATAAAACCGAAAGAAATATGTGTTAGGGCAATTTTAGCGCCAATTTAAAATTTTTTACAACATTTAGGAGCGAAACTTTGGTCCTAATAAGCGTCTCAAGAATAGGAAATTATATGACTAGCACAAAAACCGTACCACTAAAAAAATTTTCCACCCCAAATATGTGAGGTTCGCCCCTAGAATTGGTAGGAAAAGCATTTATGCTATGATGTGTGTACCGGTAGCACTTAGATTCTAGAACTTGCGTTAGGACCATCTCAAATCCACAAGTGAGAATACATTCGTGTAGTTAGATCTACTACATGATAAGAGGCATTAGGATTAACCCTTTGTCTTACACCCGTGTTTTTGTTACATTGGCTACATTGGTCAAGTAGTTCTCCCACACCCTTTGCGTTGTACCCATTTTTGGTACACGATACCCCTAGTACACCCCTCAGAGCCTATCTTTTCGTTTCGACCTTTGAGCATCTTACTCAAAGTGAGAATTTATTACACCCCACTTAAATGTACACCCAAATCGCCTTAGCCTACCTTGTATGCACTCACCTTTAGTGCGTTATTGTGACAATATTTGTTAAACCCTTTGTTAATTATCTAATTGATTACATGGTTGCTAAGTCGAGTCATATCCTTGTACATATTGTTTTGGGACGATTGGGACTCATGGGTAAAGTACTAGTTTAATGAAGTAATGGGGAAGAACATCATTATTACCCCCATATGTGCTAAATATTTTAAAAGTACTCCAAGTTTTTCGATTATCTTAATTCGAGTCATTAGAATAGTTATGTGTAAAGTTATGTAAAAGTTCAAGTGTAAGGGGAGAACCGAGGCCCCTATGATGTATTATTTTGGATGGTAGGGCAAGAGTGTATGCAAAAAAAATAAAATAAATAAAAATAAAAAAATCGAAAAATCAAGAAAAATACAAAAAAATGAGAAAAAGAAAAGTAGAAAAAACATACGGACTACCATCCCGTTTCTTTTATGTTTGTTTATGTTTTTGTTATTTTGTTTTTAGCTTAAGTTAAGTCAAGTCTTGGCTTAGCAACATTGTATAGTACATGTATTTGATCATGATAATTAACTTGCCACCAATAAAATACCCTTTATTCCAACCAACCCGTTTTTTAATCATATCCCTACACCTTACGTTACAACCCTTTGGAAAGCCCTCTTTGATAGTTCTTAGGTGCTTACGCCTAGTGGAGGAGTAATTGATCCTCTCCCAAGCCTATGGTAATCTATTTGCTATGACAGGTAGTGAGAGATATTTTTCATTTCCATTTATGAGATATAATTCTATGACACCTGAGAGATGAGAGTATCCAAACACTATTTGTGAGGTGCTAGTGTATGATTTTCGTGCTTATTATGATTAGGATTGAGAAACTATTTGTTGTAATTACTTTTATATTTGTGTTAAATGACCCCTAACTCATATTTTGATTGGAATAAAAGCCTATTTGCTTGAGGACAAGCAAATCTCAAGTGTAAGGGTATTTGATGAGACGAAAAGTGTACCCGTTTTAGGGGGTCATTTAAGCCTTAATTCGAGTTAATATGATCAAATATTGCCTTAAATCATTCCTTTTGTCATTTTAGGTACTTTTGTGAAGAATTCTAGAAAACACATCATTTTGGACGTTTTTGGAACATAAAAGTGAAGAAAACGACAAAGTCTCAAAAGAAGCTGGAAATCCTTCCTGACGGCGTCAGAGTCACAAGGTGACGCCGTCAGCCAACCAAGACAAAAGAGTAGATTCAGACTATACCAGACGCCCTAAGCAAGAATTGAGATGTTTACACCTGACGGCGTCAGGTGTTAAAAGGTGTAGGCCGTCAGGTGTAATGTTAAAGAGTGACGGCGTCATAAGTAGATCTAGGCCATCCGAGAACCTTAATGGCGGCAAGCTGACGGCGTCAGAGCCATAACCTGACGCCGTCGGAGTGTATTTTCTATATATACTTTTCTATTTTTCATTCATTAGGGTGCAACTTTTTGGCAATAAACCCTAGATGATTTTAGCTGTATTTTCAAGGGTTTTTCACCCTTGATTCTTCCATGTTCAATTAAAGATAAATACTCTTTCAAATTAATCAATATGTCTATGTGTTGATTAATTATATCTTACGCTTGTCTTTCAATTAACATGCTAGGCTAGATTTGTCTTGTGTTTGCTTAGATCTAATGAAACCTAACTATTGATTATTGGTTGTTGGTGTGTTATTAATTGTATTGGATGAATGTTTATCGATGTTAGGCTTAAGAAAACTGGCTAACCTCCTATATGGTAACTTGCTTGAAAGTCTTAAGAAACATGAACCAATGCGTACTAGGTTATTATGGTTGTATTTAATGCATGAGCGAATTCTAGTGATCCCATGTTAGGAGCTTATGATAGGCTCGACATAGGAGTGAAGTAGGAGCTTATAGAGTTGGGGAAGTACGTACGCCACCCCACGAATGGTATTAAGGAATACACCCATCATCCACGCACTTAATACACACTAACCAACCGGTAAATGATAGTTAGGGAGTAAGGAAGTATAAGTAAACACATTTGTCTCCATATAAGTTTCACAACCACATTAGCTTTAGTTATTTTATTTTATTTGCAATAGTAGTTTTTGGGTTAGTTGACTAGCAACTAATTCCACCCACTCCTTCAAACCCGAGATTTTACTGCTTTCTAAAAAATATAAAAATACAAAAATAATCATCCCTCACCCTTAGACCTATTAGAGTAGTTATTCATACCTAATGAACACTATTCCCTATGAGAGAACGATCAATCCCCCGTACTTACCACTACACTATACTACATCGGTCAGATACACTGCCTGGTGGGGTTGTAAGCCTCTTGAGATCCCTCGAGAGGTAAAACCTGTTGTAAGGTCGCAACACCACGCATCAGAATTGAGTATGTTCCTCAAAAGGATCATTTGGTAGTGATGAGTGAGATGATTGTGGAAGTTTGTTAGTGAGGGTGATGGTGAGGTTGTCTTGTTGAGTCAAGAGAGTTGTGTTGTTTCGATAGTCATAAAAGTTTGATGTATTTGTGGATGAAATGGATTCTTCATGAATTGATGGCATTTTGGATGTGGTATTTGTGGAGTGAGTAGCATGTGGATTGTTATTAATGATGTTGGGGTTGTTGTTTTGGGATGAGTTGCTTGTGTGAGAATGAGGTTTGGATGTTGGTTGATTTGGAGCAACATCATTTGTACGTTAACAAGAGTCAAGCTTTCTTCTCCAAATTGGTTTGACGGATATCTTAGCAACCCTTGAAGATTTGAATCTTGGGTAGTTGGGAGAAGTCATGATGGAGTGAGTGATGATTTTTGGTGATGAATGGTATTTATAGTGTGATGATTATGTGTTTTAGGAAGGATAGAATGTGTTGTATTTGATGGACAAAATGTGTTTGTGAATTTAGGGAAATGAGGAATCAAAATAGGGTGAAATGGGCTAAAAAGCAGAAAGCAAACAGCAACCCTCGTACTGCAGATGGCCGGCCGGCCCCCTTAATTGGTGGCCGGTCCCCTTAACTTTAAGGGGGCCGCCCCTTTGATTTAAGGGGGCCGCCTTGGTTTGAGGACCCAGGTTGCCAAAAATGGGTTTTTGGTAAAGTTTTTCCAGAAAGATGTTTGTTTTGGGGTTTGGTTTTGGGCAAGACCAACTCTTTAGGCAACTAGACAAGCATTTTCATAGTATAATTTACATGAAAAGCATACATGCTAGCAAATAAACATATAAACGTAATTAAGCATAATTAAGCATGCATATTAAGCTAATAAGCAATTAAGAAATTAATATTACCTAAAGCAACTAACTTAAATGAAGGCACCTATTAGTGGCAAACTAGTGATAGAACAAATATGATAATGAAGTTCTTGATTTTGTTCTAGTATGTGCCTATATGAAACAAATGTGGAGTAAAGATTGCTTCGACTTCTATGAAAAACAAATCATCCAAAGAAACAATCTTTAGTCTCTTTGAATTAACTTTGCTTACTTCTAAATGTTATATATAAGTATACATTAGATTATAAACTTATAGATAACGAGAGTAAGACTATTATGCATGATTTTAGAAAAACGTTTTTATCATTATTCAACAATGAGTTTTCCTAATCGTGAGAATGATTTTGAAATGAATTGAGGTTTTTCTTGAAAGTATAATTATGCAAATAAAATATCTCAATTCCTGATTTTGTGCAAAATAGAATCCACACTCAGATTTGAGAAGAAAGAAAGAAAACAAATAACCTTTTTACCCTTTGATGGCCAGCCCCCTTAAATAGAAGCCGGTCCCCTTAATTTTAAGGGGGCCACCCTAATACATTTACGGGGTCCGCCCATCTGACACTAAAAAGTGTCCAGAATTTTGAAAATTTCAGAAAGTTTTGATCCTTCAAGAAAATTCAATCAATTTGTTCAATCATTCCTAATCCTAATCGCAAGTGGTTAAATAATTCACGCTTAAGGGGCTTAGTGAATATGTCGGCAATGTTATCTTCCGAATCTACCTTTTCTATTGTAATGTTTCCTTTTTGTACATTATCCCTAAGGAAGTGATGGCGTATTTCAATATGTTTAGTCCTAGAGTGTTGAACGGGGTTCTTACTTAAATCTATAGCTCCTTTGTTATCGCACATAATAGGGATGTTTTCTAACCTAATGCCATAGTCTATGAGAGCTTGTTTCATCCATAGTGCTTGTTGACATGCCTTTCCAGCGCTTACGTATTCGGCTTCGGTGGTAGAAATGGCAAGAGCGGTTTGCTTCTTCGAAAACCAAGATGTTAAACAACATCCCATAAACGTGCAAATACCGCTAGTATTATAATAGGAATTAGTATTCTCCGCATGATCCGAATCCGCATATACAATGGTTTCTATGTCGGATCCCTTAGGATACCATAATCCTAAGTGTATAGTGCCTTTAGTGTATCGGAAGATACGCTTAACCGCTTCTAGGTGAGAGGTTTTGGGATCCTCTTAAAAGCGAACACAAAGGCAAACACTAAACATGATATCGGGTCTACTTGCCGTTAAGTATAGTAAACTTCCTATCATTCCTCTATACTTAGTGTTATCTACGAACTCACCTTCTTCATCTCTTGTGAGTTTAACTTCCGTAGACATGGGTGTCTTAAGTGGTTTAGAGTCTTCTAGGCCAAATTTCTTAAGCATTTCCTTAATGTACTTAGATTGGTTAAAGAATATTCCATCTTCTAATTGTTTTATTTGTAGTCCTAAGAAGAACTTTAATTCTCCCATTATACTCATCTCAAACTCATCATGCATGATTTTGGCAAATTCATCACACATTTCTTGACAAGTTGAGCCAAATATAATGTCACCGACATATACTTGAACAATGATAATATGTGGGTCACTTCTTTTAGTGAAGAGAGTGTTTTCTACCATTCCCATGGAATAATTATGTTTAACCAAGAATGCTTTTAGTCTATCATACCAAGCCTTTGGAGCTTGCTTAAGACCATATAAAGCTTTCTTTAGTTTATAAACATAATCAGGTTTTGCGAAGTCAATGAATCCTGGAGGTTGTGCCACATATACCTCCTCATTGATAAAACCGTTAAGGAATGCACTCTTCACATCCATTTGGTATAACCTAAAGTCTACGGCGCATGCATAAGCTAAAAGGATTCTAATGGATTCTAATCTAGCTACGGGGGCATAGGTTTCGTCATAATCAATTCCTTCTTGTTGATTATAACCTTGGGCGACTAACCTAGCTTTGTTCCTAGTTACTATTCCATTCTCATCTGATTTATTTCTAAATACCCACTTAGTTCCTATTATGATCACATTCCTAGGATTTGGAACTAGTTCCCAAACATCATTTGTTTTGAATTGATTTAATTCTTCTTGCATAGCCATAATCCAACTTTCATCCTTTAAGGCTTCATTTATATTCTTAGGCTCTATTGTTGACACAAAACAAAAGAAGATATTTTTGTCTTTGCGCTTGTGATCTAAGTGTTCTTTGGTTTAGGTGGCCTATGATGTAGTCTAATGGATGTGACTTAGATTCCTTAATATTTACAATCTCGTTTTCTTCTAAATTTTCTACTTCAATGTCATTACCTAAGGGTTTTGTTTTACTAACCTCAATAGCTTCTTCCTCTATAACGTCATCATCTTCTAAGGGTAGTGTCTTAGGTGGTGGAGTAGTTTCATCAAAAGTTACATTTAGGGATTCTTCTACTTTCATGGTATGTTTATTTAAGACTATATATGCTTTACTATTTTGTGAATATCCTAGGAAAATTCCTTCATATGACTTAGGGTCGAACTTAGTGAGATAATCCTTTGTATTAAGAATAAAGCATTTACTTCCGAATACCCTAAAGTAGCCTATATTCGGTTTTCTACCTCTTAATAACTCATAAGGAGTTTTTCCTAGAATTCGTCTAATAGACACCCTATTAAGTATATATGTTGAAGTATCTACGGCATGGCACCAAAATTTTTGTGGGATAGATTGTTCATTTAACATAGTTCTACTCATTTCTTGTAAAGACCTATTTTTCCTTTCTACTACTCCATTTGATCTAGGAGTACGTGGAGCGGAAAAGTTGTGAGATATTCCATTTAAATCACAATATTTTCCGAATTGTACTTCGTTATCAATCCCTACCATGATCCGTCCTAATTGAAACTATAGAGCATCCTAGTTTATTTAGTATCATTTTACTAAATGTCTCAAATTTTTCAAAGGCTTCGGTTTTATCGCTTAAGAACCTAGTCCACGTGTATCGTGAATAGTCATCTACTATAACTAAGGTGTAGCGGTTGCCACTGTAGCTCCGCACAGCGGATGGACCGAAGAGGTCTATATGAAGTAGTTCTAAGCATCTAGTAGTGGATACTATATTCTTAGCTTTATGACTTGCATGTGCTTGTTTTCCTATTTTACAGGCATCGCAAAAGTGTTGATTATATTTTAGGCTAGGAAAGTTTCTAACTAGTTCCTTAGACACCAAAGATTGTATTTGTTGCATGTTTGCATGACCTAATCTCCTATGCCACAAGGTGGAGTTTTCGTCTAAGGTTGCTAGGCATATCCTATCTTCCAATTTATCTCCTAGTTTCATAACATATACCCCACCTTTCCTAATTCCTCTTGACTTTATCATCCTTAATAATTACACTATTCTTATCGGTAAAGGTAACCCTACACTTATTGTCACGTATTTGACCTATACTAAGAAAGTTATATGTTAAGTTATCTACATGTTCAACATTTTCAATAGTTAGGGAGTCTTGAGAAATCGTACCTTTGCCTATGATTTTTCCACGATGATCACTACCAAAAATAACATTACCTCCATTGTATGCTTTGTATGTAGAGAATAACTTGCAATTCCCCGTCATGTGTCTTGAGGACCCGCTATCCTTTACCCATTAATCGGGCTCCAAATTTATTCCTAGGCATACTTCATTTGATGCTTGAGCGACGAAACATTCTTGTTTAGTCTTTTTTTCTTCATCATCAAATCTTTTCCTTCGTGTTGTTTTCCTTTTGTCGTGTGCTCTTTGTCACTTTTTTAATGAGTCTTTTGAATTCTTTGACAACCTTTGCATATTCTTCGTCTTCACTTTCGGAACTAGAATCGTAATCGTCATCGTCACTTGGTTCTTTCTTTGTTGTAATTTCCACATATTCTTCTTGTTCACTCTTGTCATGGCTCATTTGCAAGTTTTTCTTTGGCTTGACATTCTTCTTGGTGATATTTTGAAAGACTTTTCCACATGTCATTTGCCATTTGACAAAAAAATATTCTTTCATACTCAACACTTGGTATAGCTTTGTATATAATAAATTTTGCCAAGCTATTTTGTTTTTCAAAAGTAGTATTTATTGATTTAATATCACCAATTGAAATGACATGCCAAAGATCATAGTCTATTGATTTTACATAACTTTCGAATCGATTTTTCCATTCAAGAAAATTTTCATTTTTAAGAAATGGTGGTTTAAAAACAATTTTCCCTTCTAAATATTTTTCCATTTCCATAGATCGATTTCAAGTTTTAAAATACAATATATTTTAAAAATCTTGTTTGACGTGGCTCTTGATACCAATTGTGGAAAACTAGAAGGGGTTGAATAGTTTTATGTCTTTTAAATTTACAGAAACTTTGTTTACGAAAACTTCAATTCGAACTTTATGTGATATCAAATAGCTTGCACAATTATAAACAACAATATCTACAAGAGTATATTATGACAAGTATGTAAGTAAATAAGTAAAGAGATAGAGATGGAAAGATAGCACCGTGAGACAAAGGATTTATAGTGGTTCGGCTACGAATCTCCTCTTCGTCCTACTCCACTCCCCGAGCACCTAACTCGGGAGTTTTCTTCACTATGTCAACAAGCTCCCTTATGGCAGAGAAAACCTTACACGACTTTTGCTTACACTAATTTACGACACTAGCTCGGGTTCTAATTGTAGCTAGAACCAATCTCACTCCACTATACAACTTAGCACAACTTCTACACACCTTATACACTCCACAACTTCTTCACTACTTCACACGACTTCACTACTTCACTACTTCTACAACTTCTATACACAACTAACACACCTAGATCTATCTAATTACAAGCACTCCACAACTTCACAAAAGATTTAGACAATATACACTACTAATCTACAATACTTCTTAAACTTGATGTTGAAGAAGTATTCTTCTCTTGCGCTTTGGATGAGGATGGATGAGGAGGGATTGAATCACTTGAAACAGGGATTAATAATCTAATGATCAAAGGGTTTTGGAATATGTTTGGAGAGGATTGGATCTGAAAATGTTAGTGCAAAAGGTGAGGAAAAATACCAGGTTTGAGGTGGTATTTATAGGAAAAAAATTCTGACACAGGGAGCGTGCCGGCCCCCTTAAATAGAGGCCGGCCCACTTAAAATTAAGGGGGCCGCCTCTTATAATTAAGGGGGCCGCCCACCTGTAACGGCCAGATTTTTTTTCTTTTCTGGGGAAAGTTTATTTGGTGAAAAACTAACTGATTTTGGTTAAAAATTTGAATTCATATATTTAGTATGATTTAAACATTTTCCTTTATTACCAAATGTTGATATAAATAATGCATAAAAACGTTATTTATATTTTTCTATGTCTCTATGTTTTGACTATCACAAAATATAAAAACATTAAACGTAAGATTACTACGTAAACAAGTATTAAGTTAGTTTATATCATTTTATCCAACTAAATCACTTAAGGTATGAATAAACAAGTGCTTAATACATTTCATGATCAAAGGGTATTTAATTAACTATTACAAATTTATTTAATAATATAAACTTATTATATATTTTTGAAAAACCCTTTTGGTAATAAAGGAAAATGTTTAAATGATACTAAATATATGAATTCAAATTTTTAACCAAAATCAGTTAGTTTTTCACCAAATAAACTTTCCACACTAAGAGACAAGATTCCAGGCCGTTATAGGAGGGCGGCCCCCTTAATTTTAAGGGGGCCGGCACGCTCCTCCTGTCAGAATCTGTCAGAATTTTCCCCCTATAAATACCACCTCAAACCTGGTATTTTCCTCACCTTTTGCATGAAAATTTTCAGATCTAAATCTCTCTAAACATCTTCTAAAACCCTTTGATTATTAGATTATTAATCATTGTTTCAAGTGATTCAATCCCTACTCATCCATCCTCATCCAAAGTGCAAGAGAAGAATACTCCTTCAACATCAAGTTTGAGAAGTGACACGTGCAAAATGCGCGTATCAAAAATATAAATAAGGCAGACGTGAGGGAAATTCACTAGTCAACCCGTGTGGGAAGGTTAACTTGCAAAAATCCGTGAATACGATATATATATATATAAGATACCGGGCAAGTGATTACCCGGGTCGTGTCCCAACGAGGTGTGAATGGGCAAGATCGATGAAGGTTTGAGATTAAAATGGTTGTAATGATGATTTGTGAGAGTTATTTGGAATTGTCGTACGTTAAAATTACGAGAATGCGTAAATTAATGAACGAAAATTAAAATAAAGCAACCTAAAGGGAACAAAAGGCAAATGGAAAACTATGGAAGTCCTAAAACACTACGGGAAACATAATTAGCTATCGGGAAATCCTAAAACACAATATAAACAAGTAACGTGACGTTTATTCTAAATAAACGTCAACGCGTAAGCAAAAACGTGAAATTTAAGCTACACAAATCCTACGGGCATACAAACAATTTTCTAACGCACTAAAAGACAAAAGAAAATTTTAGAAAAAAAAATTAAAAATTTAATAAAAATTCTATTTATTATGAATTAAATACGAATTAAACTAAATTAAATCCTAATAATTAATCTAACCAACTAATAAATCTGAAACTTTTTGAATAAATCTTACAAGTTAAAAGTAATTTATAAAAAATATAAAAAGTTGGGGTTACAGTAGCAAATAAGCAAATTATAAGCAATTAAGCTAAAATAAGCAAAAAGGGAAAAATCTGGGTTAAATAAAAAAATAAAGGAAAGGTTAGACAAGAAAAGTCCCTAGGGCGTTTGGTTTGTGAGTGTTGTGTTGTGTCTGTTGTTGACTGGTCAAAGGGAGAGGTCAGGGGTTCGACCCTTGGCTTCTACCTTTTTATGAAACATTTTTTTTTAAAATTTTCTTTTGCAAAAACACTAAATCACAAACACAAAACAAATTTGGAAAACAAATTTCACAACAAATCCAGTTTCAAAATCAAAACAGTTTCAAAGATTTACAAAATTTTTGTTCAAGTCTTTGTTTTCTTTTGAAAGTCCACAAAATAAATAAGCTTAAAGCTCAAATAAGCTAATAAGCTCACAACAGCCGAATAACAACAAGAATAACAACAACAACAAAGAACATAAACAAGAACAACAACATGAATATCAAAAAAATCAAACAAGCTCAGCTCATACTGAGTTTAAGCAGCAGCAGACAAAAATAAGCAAAAAGAAAAGGCCAAATAAGCAGTCTAAATAAGCAGATTAGGGAAACTAAAAGCAAATCTATAAAAACAACCTAAGGGAGATTCTAAAACAACAAAAATCAGAACAAAAAGTCAATACATGGTCACTTTATGGCCAACTTGGTCACTTTATGGCAAAATTTAGGTGGGCAAATGATGTCCAAATTGCAATTTTCTTTTTGATTATGTTACACAAGCTGCCAAGGATCTCAAAACCACAAATATCATTCAATTCCAAGCAAGATTAAATCCTAGAGAGGCCTAAGAATTCTGTCCCATTTTCCAGATCATGAACCATTTTTGACTTTTTGAGTTTTTATGCAAGTTGACCAAAGTGAAATTCAAATGATCCTAGGAGACTAAGTTTGTTGTATTAAGTTATGATGTTACTAATTTAAGCCATAAGAACAACTTCTATGCCTACTGCAATGGTTACACTACTGAAAAATGCAACAGTTGCTCAGCCGTGAGAAATCAAAAGGAATTTTTGACTTTTTAACTATAACCTACCAATCTAATGCTTGTACTACTCTAGTATGACCTAAGGTAATATGACTAAACTAATTTTGACTTCTACTGATCACAAGAACACCTAGTTACAAGCTGACCCAAACACCCCTCAAAAACTATTTTAGGAAGGATTATGAAGCTTTATGAATATCTATGCCATGAAACTGAAAACTAAGCTCACACTAAGCTAAAATAAGCATAAAAAGGCTGAAACAAACAACAATTAACAACAATTACATACTAGAACAGATTATGCTAAAAAATATAGAGAATGCTTACAAATTGCATACAGTGAGCATTCAAACCAAGAACCATGAACAAAACTTATCCTATTGTTTCCCATGAGACTCTAAACCAGACCAAATCCATGCTTTCTTCTATGTTTCTCTTCTGCATCAGCCATTGTTCACCATTTTTTTATTTATTCTGATTTTCTTAGTGTTTTTCTATTTTTTTCTTTTTGCCAATTTTCTTGATTCAAGACCTCAAATACTTTCTAAATTGCTTATAAAAGCTTCTGAAATTGAGCTTGAATACCAATAAAGTAAATAAAGATTTGCAAGAAATGAGAAAGTTGAGTGAAATATGAAATTTCTTAAAAACTGAATAAGACTTAAATTACTTCAAAGGAAATTCATTACAATAGAAAACTAAGTTTAAAACAGGAAAATACTAAGAAAATTGGATGCCTTAGAAGGCTACAATGAGCTCCTATTTATACTAAACTAGAATTAGGTCTTCTCCTCTGTTTGTGCTTCTTTTGTGAGAGCATTCAGCATAAAAAGAGTCCTTGTGCTTTTGTGAAGAGATCCCAGTCGTCCAATTAAAGAATGGTTGATCTTAGCCCTAGATTGGGTTTTGGCGGGAAAAGGTATTGGTGTGGGTTTGGATTGCCAGGGTGGCAATTGTGGTAGGTATAAGGTTTTGAGGAGTTTAGGGAAGAGCTGGGGGAAGCTTTTGAGGTATTGGGAGGGGTGTTGAGTATGGCAGTGGTGGTGTTGGGTGGTTGTTGTTTATACGCAGGGTAAAAAGAGGGAGGTTGAAGGAGAGTTTGACTGGGTTTGACCTGGGTTTAAAATAACGTGGGGTGGAAGTTGGGCTTTAGGGGAGACGGGCCAAGCAGGTTTAGTAGTTTAGGGGTATTGGGTTTAGGATTAAATTTGTGTTGGGTTAATAATACAAAAGAGGATCCGTTTGGTTGTGTAGGTTTATAAGCCCAAGGACCAAAACTGTAATTTACTGAAAGTTGAGGACCAATTCTGCCAACTTTTCAAACTTCACCCAAGGGCCACTTTTGCCAAGTTTTGATTTCCTGGGGTCCATTGGATGATTAATTTCCATAACAAAGTATCTGGGGACCATTTTTGCCAATCTTGTAAACTTGAAGGACTAAAATTGCCAAACTTTGAAACTTGCAAAACAGGGACCAAAAATGANATGGGCCAAGTAGGTTTAGTAGTTTAGGGGTATTGGGTTTAGGATTAAATTTGTGTTGGGTTAATAATACAAAAGAGGATCCGTTTGGTTGTGTAGGTTTATAAGCCCAAGGACCAAAACTGTAATTTTTTGAAAGTTGAGGACCAATTCTGCCAACATTTCAAACTTTACCCAAGGGCTACTTTTGCCAAGTTTTGATTTATCGGGGTCCATTTGATGATTAATTTCCATAACAAAGTATCCGGGGACCATTTTTGCCAATCTTGTAAACTTGAAGGACTAAAATTGCCAAACTTTGAAACTTGCAATCCAAGGACCAAAAATGTCACTTGAGGATTCTAGGTGGACTTTTTTTGACTTTTCTTCATAAAATCTCTCCAGGGACCATTTCTGACATTTTCTGAAAGTTCAGGGACTAGTTTTGACATTTCTGCACTTTTGCTCCATTTTTCGTTTGTTTTCAATCCTTTGTACCTGAAATATGCAAAAACACACTCCAAGGACATTTGTGACATTATTTGATCATTTTAAAGTGTTTTTGGTTGTTTTGACTCGAAAAATGGAGGAAAAGATATGTGGAAAAAGACACATATCAAATCCCCCACACTAAGCAATTGCTAGTCCCTAGCAATTCAGAATTTAAGAACAACCCGTTTTGAAAATTTAATGGATTTGATGTCTCTTTACCAGATAGCCATTACTTCTGGAGTAGCCAATGTTTTAGTATGAAACTAAGGTACATTGATAACCAAATGATTTTTAGCAAACCATCACCTATTAACGGATTTGATTTGTCTTTACCAAAACCCGTTTGCTTTTGGACTAGCCAACTCTTTGATAGAATACAGATATTATCTTGGTGAGTTGATTACCAATTATGGTTTTCTACTGCCTTTACCACAAGCCATAGCCTTGTGGGCTAGCCAACTCTTCACTATTAAAGATGTGGTGAGTTGAATACCATACAATTTTTGGCAAATAGTCAGCCATAAACGGATTTGAGATATCTTTACCTAGAGCCGTTTGCTCTCGGATTAGCAAGTCCTTATGTAGGTTAGACATGGTGGACTGATAACTATTTGTTGTGTTAGTGCAAAGCACTTACACCAAGTGAAAAAAAATTGGCCAAAACGGGGGTACTAGGGAACTAGAAGGTACGCATGTGATCAAATTCGGCTAGAATTCCCCCCCCCCCCACACTTAGAATTGAATATTGCCCTCAATATTCAAAGTACCAGCACTTAGCCGAAACTTTTGAACGGAAAAAGGTAATACTACTAGCCAAGTGTGGAAACGAAATCTTTTTTCACAAAAAGGGTTTAAAACGATATCCCTGGATAAACATTAGTAACAAGATCGGATATTGGGCGGCTGGATTGAAAACAGGCGCTGCAATCGTCACGATCAAAGGGAAATTTGAAAATAAGAGCAAACAACACACAAGAAGCAAACAAGTAGAGGAAATTCCCCCACACTTAGTTTTAGAAAATAGAAAGAAGTCAGAAACATGAGTCAAAACCATGTGATGCTAATGTTTTTGTTCACCGAGTCACTAGCTTGACTCGACCCCGAATTCATTGGTTCCTAGGGAAGCAAGATGTGGAAAAACAATCTCCATCGGGCTTTCATTCAACATGTTTGGATAAACATTTGAAGCATGTGAAAGTTCCACCCCGATGAGATAACCACCGGTATTCTAAGACTGAAATATAGTAGAAACGATACCGGGGTCAAAGATAGTATCCTCATTCCCGAAGGAATGAAGAAAAAGAGAAATCACAATCATTGTAATGAAAGGAAGAAAGATGTTGGGATCTTCATCCTTGAAGTTGAGCTTGCTTTGGTTTACAAGAATTTGAACATTCAAGCTCTTTGGTTTAGTAAAGATCCCGGGTGGGAGGGTTGGGAGAATTTCATCATTAAGAAATTTCTTATGATAAAATATGTAAGATACCAAATAACATGTAGCTCGTATGGTCTTGTGGTATGGATCGAATAGTAAAGAAAGAAAGAAGAAAATTAGAGAGAAGTTAGAGAGAGAAAGTAGAAGAGAAGTTGGGAACCTTGAGAGAAAACCAAAAAAAAGAAAATAGATTAAGAGAAGGTCCATCCCTCTCCAAGGGTGGAGAGGGCTATTTATACTTACATTTACTTGTTGCCTCTATTAGGCTGTGGATCGAGCTGACAGTGGGTAAAGACCCGACTCGACTCCACAAATATTAACTAATACTAAACTACATACTAAATACTATTATAAATACTATGAGCTAAACAATGCTTTAACATACGTGGGGTGATCGAATCTTCTATAAGAAAAAACGTATTCCTAACAATCTCCCCCTAAGGGAGGTCACCCCAGAAATTAAATCTTGAATTCTAGCATTGAGATCTTTGTCGATATCTTTGTAGCTCGTAGTTGTTGATTCTTCAATGTAAAGTACTTTGTGCTTTCAGCAGCGGACTCTAGATGACTTGCTTGATGTGTAGGATGATCTTTGAAATTGCTTTGTGTTCATCATCCAAATGAGTAGCTTCAAGTCATCTTTGAGTGGAACTGTCTCTATTGTGAAGTTCCGACTATCTTTGTGTTGTCATGCTCACACTTTTCGGGATCATGATCTTCTACATCAGAGTTCTGGAAGCATAGTTGAAGTTCATTCCATGATCATGATTTCTTTGAATTTGATGTTGAAGTGTGAGCATGAGGTGATGAATCGGCATCTTTTCTGCAATCAGCAACAGTCGTCAACTTCTTTGTCTCTGGTGGGAATACGCCTTTCCAACATGCCCATACATCTTTGTTGAGTGAATTTCCATGGTTGATTAGTTCTGACGGCTCCTTTTAGATGTGGGTACGAGCATGTGGAACTAGAGTGATGGTGGTGAAAATGAAAAGTTTGGTATGTTGAGCTGCATAAAACTTGGTTAGTAATAAACATACCAGCACTTACAAGTTCGGACTTCGAGATCGTCAACAACATAGTGTGAAGACTTTCTCTAATCCTTACCAAGGCCGTTCCTAATCGGATGCCCCCGAAAGGGCTTTCACTGATATACCGAAGTACACCAACGATTAGGTGAGTCGCTGGAGATCACCCCACGACTGTAGACCATTTGGAACACCACCGCGAACACTAAGCGTAATCCACAAGAGATTACCGAAGTGACCTGCTGTCAGAGCTGTTTGATGTTGACCCTGGCAGGAGTTTCCACTCAATCAAAGGGAAATACATATGTATATTCCCTCATAAGTGTTCTTGGCAGATTGCTAAGATCTGCGTAGGACTCAAAATATTACAGCTGGTGTCTTTAATGTTAAACAGCCAGTGTAGAGGTATCAAGTGTTCCTATGAGATCTTTTTGATGCATCCCTTGGCTCTAGACTCGATAAGTGCACATTGGTTATCCTATGCGGAGACTAGGGAGGGGTCTCCTGTTTCAATATCAACTAGCTCTAGGAGACAAGTCGATAGATTACACCGGTTCCCCGTGAGAATGAAACAAGCTCTTTTAAGAGAACTTGAGTGGTTGGAAGGTTTAGTGCAGTGCGTCACTGGGTCCATGACGTCTTTTCTTCAATACTGATGTTACCTTAGTAACAATCAGTAGCATATGAGTTGAACCCGGTTTCTGCCCTAAGGTTAAATAATTGGAGGGCTATTTTTTTCACCCTTTCTCATTTCATTTCTTTTTAATTCTTCAACCCCTTCCGTGCTTATCGAGACTTCATTACTAGAACCTTGTTGGGTTTGTTCCACTCCTAGCTCAATCTCAGTCGGCACTCTTCCCTTTCACACTTTTCTCCTTTTTTCAATCATTCCTAAGGACTTCTAATCTATCTATTGGATTGTCCCAGGGAAGATCCCTCCGGTTCTGGTGGATCATGGGAGCATATACCTAACCTTACCCTCCTTATAACTCCATGCTTTTAAAGTAAAGTGGTCGGTCTTTTGGTATCTTTCCACAATCGCCATATGACCAAATCATTGAAAATTCTCTCAAAGTGTTTATGATTAAGAAACATATTTTGTTGACACTTTGAGAGTTTTGTAACTTTTCAAATGCTCCCACTTAACATGTGCTCATAGGTTTTTGATTGAAATTTGCACATGTCGGGGTGAGTTGCACTTTTGAATTGATCTACTCTTAATAGATGTATACCCTAGGGACACGTTTACGTTGCTTAGTTAAAGGGATCCATTATCAGCTTTTAGGTGATAACTAGCCCTAATAACTAACTTGAAGTTGTTAACATTCCTTAAAAAGGAAGTTAGACCCGTCAAAGTATACATCTAAGAAGAGCTTCTCGAAACGGTACTTTCTACTAGGATAAATCCTTTCGAATTCTAACGTTTGTGTTTCGTCAATTCATGAGTCAAATCTGAGTCATAATCAATTCACGGTTTCTACTTGTTATTGTAAAAAACACGCGAAAGACTCTTAGCCACTTGCTACCCCTCAATATGTGCACATTGATTGATTCAATTAGAAAGTTTTTAAAACTTTGGCACATATGGGAGAGCGTACATTTGAGATAAATTATTCACCATTTAATCCACTTGATCCCCCCTCAATATGTGCTTTAATTAAAATTCAAAGACTTCAAAATTTTAGCACATACGGGAGAGCGTACTTTTGAGTCCAAAAACATCACGTTTTAAATCAGATTTCATTTTTTAAATCACATTCTCTCCCCCAATCAAAAAATTTCAAATCTTTTGAGATTTTGTGATCCCAATTTATTTAAATGATTTTAGAAGAAAAATGAGAGAAGATGTGATAAAAATTTTGCATTTACTGATTTTGAGACATTTTTTTTTCATTCACTGCTGCTGGTGCACAAAGTTTTCAAAGGTGCAGAAATTTTGAGCAAATACGTTCCCCCTCAATTAATGACCCGTTTTCAATTTAACGTTTTGTGGTCATTAAGTTGAGTGGCAAGGTATTTGTGAAAATTTAAGTCCAATTGCCACCTTGTAAACCACAAAAACTCTCTTGAAGAATCATAAAGAGAGAGATTTTGGGATGAAAGAAGACTTCTCTTCTTTTACTAGAAATGATGCACTGAAGTGTACAACATTTAGGAGGTGCACGGATGTAAAGTAATCCATGCCCGGATGAACTTCATCCGTTGTTAGGAACAACCGTCCTAATGGCGACGTGTTTTCCTCATTTTAAAACACGGGGTGCTATCTGAAGTAATAGCAAGCCGATAAGACCTGTTTTAGCCGGTTAATATAACTCCTGCTCGAGCTTCATTTAAAGTCCTATGCTATCAATTCATAGAAGTTTAAAATGTTATCGATAAGCAGGAGCATGCCTAGGATGAAGCTATTTTTGGTATTTTTGTGTTTTTCAGATTTTTATGGTTTTTCTAGGTTTTATATTTTTGTATTTTTCTTTTTGATATTACGGAATATGTACAAGGATATTTGAAGCGAACCCATTACTCCTCATTATCTTCCTGAAGACTTTTGAGTGACTCAGGAGAGATGCTCTTCATTCCAAGACGCGGTAGAATAAATTGAAACCGTTCTCTGGGAAGTGCTTTAGTGAAGATGTCAGCTAGCTGATATTCTGTCCTCAAAAAATCAAGTTCCACAATTCCCTTTTCCACTTGTTCCCTGATGAAATGATGTCGAATATCAATGTGCTTTGATCTTGAGTGCTGGACGTTGTTGCAGCAAAGAGCAATGGCACTTTTGTTGTCACAATACATCGGAACTTTGTTGTATACTGATGAGACGAAAAGTGTACCCGTTTTAGGGGTCATTTAAGCCCTAATTCGAGTAAATGTGATCAAATAATGGCCTAAATCGTTCCATCCGAGAACCCTAGTGGCGGCGAGCTGACGGCGTCAGACCCTATAACCCGACGCCGTTAGAATGTATTTTCTATATATATTTTTCTATTTTTCCTTCATTAGTGTGGAACTTTTGGTGCAACTTAGGGCAAACCCCTAAAGACGATTTTAGCTGTAATTTTAAGGGTTTTTCACCCTTGAAACCTTCATGTTCAATTAAAGATAAGTCCTCACTTAAATTAATCAATATGTCTATGTGTTGGTTAATCATATCTTATGCTTGTCTTTCAGTTAACATGCTAGGCTAGATTTTTCTTGTGTTTGCTTAGATCTAATGAAACCTAACTATTAATTATTGGTTGATTGGTGTGTTGTTACTTGTTTGGGTAAATGTTTCATCAATGTTAGGCTTAAGAAAACTGGCAATACTCCTAGATGGTAACATGCTTGAACGTCTTAAGAAATATGTAACTAATGCGTACTAGGTTATTAAGGTAGTATTTAACGCATGAGCCCCTGTTTACAATCCCTATGATTATGTATACGCATGGTTGTAGGAGGAGATAAGAGCTCATAGAATTGGGGAGATATGTACGCCACCCCATGAATTGTTAAGGAATACACCCGTCATCCACGCAATTAATACGCACACCAATTAACCGGTAAAAGATAGTTAGGGAGTAACGAAATCTAAGTAAACACATTTGTCTCCATATAAGTTTTCACAACCACAATAGTTTTAGTTATTTTATTTTATTTGCAATTGTAGTTTTTGGGTTAGTTGACTAGCAACTAATTCCGCACACTCCTTCAAAAACCGAGATTTTACTTGCTTTTATAAAAATATAAAAATACAAAAATAATCTTCCTTCACCCTTAGACCTATTAGAGTAGTTTTTCTAACCTAACGAACATTATTCCCTGTGAGAGAACGATCAATCCCCCGTACTTACCACTACATTATACTACACCGACCAGGTACACTGCCTGGTGGGATTGCAAGCTTCTCAAGATCCCTCGAGAGGTAAAGCCTGTTGCGTGGTCGCAATCCCACGTCATCATATACAAAACCATAATCAGATAATTGAGATCTCATCCAAAGGATTTGAGCACAGCAAGATGACATGGCAATGTATTCAGCCTCAGTGGAGGAGATCGATGGATAACTGAAAAACATGGATCCCCAAACACAAGTGGGATCCGATTGGTTAGCACAAGCATCATTTATTGCAACAGACGAGGAAGGTTCAATAGTATCCTTAGTCATATCATGACATGCGGGGGCACTAGACTTATGGTTAACGCATTGTGTTCCTATAGGAAAAATCCTGCCAGTTTCCTTCTATACCCTAACATTGGAAAACCTAGGATTAGGCAGTTTAGCTAAGGGGCAACAACTTTCTATTGAGAATTTTCTACCAGTGGGTCTCCAATGATAGCCAACAATAGAAAACTTCCTTCCTGTTGCTTTCCAAACACGTTTTTCAATATTTTTATTCAAAGCATTATTGACTGGGAGTAACTTAGAAGCATTCAACATTGTCTTAACACACTCATCGTGATTACCAGAAATCAAATAGTCATTACATATCGTACATGTAGCATTAGAATACGAATTAATTACAGTATGCCTAGAGCTAATACTAGAATCAACACGATTCACATCATTCAGTTCAGTCTCATTGTTCCTAAGGTGGTCTTCTACTTTCTTCTCTTGAACACTCTTAGTTGGCGAAGTCTTATCATTCCTTGTATTGCAACTAGGCTTTGACCCGCTAGCTTTAATGACAATTTTTACTCATGTAGAATTAATGATGGGAACATTAGATCGTGGTATTGTTGTTTGATTATTGGTATGAGGTGTGTTCAATTCAGCAGATGTCAAAGGTACATTAAGGGCAACACGCTTGTTCTTATCCTTAGAGGATGGTTCATTAATCATATCATGCATGCAAACTGATGACGTATAGTCTATATTCGGGTCATGAACCCGAATATTAGACGTCACTAACACTTAAGCCCACCATGTGTGGGCTACTATGATAACAGTTTGGGCTCACGAAGGCCCAAACCCAAAGTTATTTATGGATTTGATATGTGATATCTCTTATTAAGGAGATATATATCAAACATCCGATATCGGCGGATATGCCAAAGAGGGAGGAACACGAAACAGATAAGATTTCGTGTGTATACATATAGGGCATCATAGCTCTCGTTAAAGGTACGATCTACAACCCTAACTCTTCTACATAACCCTAAAACCGATTACTTACTCTCACGCCGAAGGATAATCGTGGGAAACAATCCCACGATAAGCCTAACGGTGTTTGTTTGCTTTCTTAGTGCGCAGGTCTCAAGCATTAAGATCTAATTGGTACGAGAACAGGAACCCAAACAAGGAACGCCCAACTTTTATATCAACAAGTGGTGCCATCCGTGGGACCCTACAATAAGAACTAGAATGACGAAGCACAAAAAGACAAATCAGCGGACTCCGCAGTTGGAAAAAACACATGGTGACCCCCAGAGGAAGAACCATCAAGATCCAACCTCTAGGCAAGCCTCTGGAACAACCAGCGTGCCTGGTCACCAAGAATCGGGCCCAACCCTAATTCTACCAATGGTAGAATTACCCACAGGGGCTGCCTAGACCACCACGGTGGTTCCAAGCACTGAAGAACTTGAGCGCACTCTCTTCAATACTCCCCATCAAACGGCACCCATTGTGGACAACACTGTGCCGCCAGGCGCACCTAACCGGGATAGGGGACCTAATGTGGAAGAAAATATTCTTGCGCTGGAGGAGGACACGCATGAGCTAACGCTAAGTAATTTTGTATCTCGAAATTATGAAACCTTAGCCAACCTCCTGCAAGAGGAGGCAAGAAGAAGGTCAAGTCAGAGCTTAAAAGCTCGGCTTAACTTTAACGAAACATCCCCACCGCGCCACCAGGAGCGCGAAAACAATGAGAGGCGTACCGATGTCCACGCTAGACTCGGTACAGCATCCAACTCACAATACTCAGAGGAATACGAAGACAATAAGAGGCGTACTAATGTCCACTCTAGACTTGGTAATCGCAGGATCCGTGATTGACTTGTACGACAGCGCTCACCGAGCGAGAGCTCTTCTAGATCTGGAAGCAGAAGGGTTCATGATAGACTGGGAAGACGAATTTCCCCAAGTGAAAGCCCCTCAAGCTCGGACTTTGAGGAAAAACGGCGCAAGCGCCGCAAAAGGGAGGATTCTTCCTCAAGAAACTCCTCGGACAACAAGGACAAAGAGACAGGACACTGGAAGTCCAGAGGAAGACATTGCGAGGAAAAAGACGAAGATATATCTCTTCCTTGGCATCGCCAAAAGGTTGATGCATTCACGCGGCGCATCAGCGATTATTCGGATCACAAGAAAAGGCGCATGCCAACCAATGTCAAAACATATGATGGAACGGGTGATCCTTATGATCACTTAAAAATTTTCGAATCCGCTGCTACTATCGAAAATGGGCCACAACCTGTGTGGTGCCATATGTTTAACTCCACACTAGTGGGGAATGCGCGAACTTGGTTTAGCAAGCTTCCACGAAGAAGTATAGACGGATTTGAAGAGTTGCGAAAAGCATTCCGCTTGAATTTCACTCAGAGGAAGAAGTGCGCCAAGAACCCTGCGGAATTGGCCAGAGTGAAACAGCGCCAAGGGGAATCAACGAGTGCTTACATAGAGCACTTTAAGGATGAATGTATACATGTCAACGCGTGTCCTGAGGTACTAAAAATCTCAGGGTTCATGAATGGGATCAATAACCCAGAGCTCATTAGGAAACTAAATGATAAGGTTCCCCAAACCTTTGATGAACTAATGAAGCGCACAAGGTCCTTCATCCAAGGGGAAGCCGCTACCGCAGATAGCAAAAAAGGATACTCGAATCACAGACCGCAAGAACAGTCAAGGAGACAATCCAATGACCAGAGCGGTAATCGTAATAAAAACTATCGCAACGATGGAGGCACGCGGGGAAACGACAAGTATAACCCATTGATAAAAACCCCAAGGGAGATATTTGCAACAGAGGGCACAAACTTCCCTAAACCCACACCAATGCGCACCCCAGAAGGGAAACGCACAGGGAATGGGTATTGTGAATATCACGGGCAGAAGGGCCACACCACGAATGAATGCGTCCAATTGCGCCAACTAATTGAGAAATTAGTGAAAGAAGGCAGGATGGACCACTTAGTAAAGAACATCAAAGAAGGGAAGGACAGACAAAGGACTGTAGATAAAAAGGAAGCACCCAAAGATAAGGCTGATACAATCTACATGATACAATCATGGAAGCGCAAGGTCAAGCAAAAACTCAGCCAAAGATTTTCCTCCGGTAATGAAATCTCCTTCCCCACTTTGACCGCGGACAACGCAGTGGCGGAACCACTCACCATCGAAATAAACGCGGGGGGTCACGATATCCGCCGTATGTACGTTGATGGAGGAGCATCCGCAGAGATAATGTACGAACACTGTTTCAAGAGATTACGACCTGAGATACAGAGTCAGCTAGTCCCCGCTGCAACATCATTGACGGGCTTTACAGGAGAAAAGATATGGCCAATAGGACAATTACGGCTGCTAGTTATGGTCGGTAATAAGGAGCATTCCACAGAAGCGTGGATGAACTTCATGGTGATTAGGTCTCTCTCGCCATACAATGGCATTATCGGAAGATCGAGGATATCAGCCCTACGTGCAGTGCCATCCACAGCACATGGGATGCTCAAATTCCCAGTAGAAGGTGGCATTGTCACCCTCTACAATAACGTTGTGCCACCTGAAGAATGTAACACGGTTACATGTGAACCGACACACACCCCAGAACATAGCGCAGCCAAGACACCGAACCTAAAAGTAGCAATCCACCCTGAATACCCTGAACAACAGGTATCGCTTGGGGGATCGATGTCTAATAAGGGCAAGGCAGCCGTGTGCGCACTCCTGCAAAAGAATCTGGACGTCTTTGCATGGGAACCAAAGGACATGACTGGCGTACCGCGGTCAATCTCAGAACACAAGTTGCAAATCCGACAAGGATATCCACCAATAAGGCAGAAGAAGCGTTGCCAAGCTCCAGAGCGCGCGAAAGCCATCTTGGAGGAAGTACATAAGCTAGTGGACGCGGGTATCATGCGAGAAGTCTACTACCATGATTTGCTATCTAACCCAGTGATGGTTAAAAAGAGCGATGGCAGTTGGCGGATGTGCGTAGATTTCACTGATCTCAACAAAGCATGTCCGCAGGAGTGCTATCCACTACCAGAGACAGACTGGAAGGTGGAATCCTTATGCAAATATCCCTTTAAATGTTTCTTGGACGCATATAAAGGGTACCACCAAATCCAAATGGCTAAGGAAGACGAAGAAAAGATAGCTTTCCACACGAGCCAAGGTGTTTATTGCTATACGAAGATGCCTTTTGGACTAAAGAATGCGGGCGCCACCTACCAGC
The DNA here is from genome assembly GCA_014162995.1 of Artemisia annua. Classification (NCBI taxonomy): domain Eukaryota; kingdom Viridiplantae; phylum Streptophyta; class Magnoliopsida; order Asterales; family Asteraceae; genus Artemisia; species Artemisia annua. The sequence continues at coordinate 12,319 of LBNU01031520.1, read as the reverse complement.
GCTTGGTAGACAATGCATTTGAAAAGCAAGTGGGCCGCAACCTAGAAGTCTACGTGGATGACTTGGTCATAAAAAGCCACACTGAAGATGAAGTGGTGCGCGACATTGAAGAAACATTCAGAACATTAAGGAAGATCAATACGAAGTTAAATCCTAAGAAGTGTACCTTTGGTGCTACAGAAGGCATGTTCTTGGGATACTTAATAGAACCGGATGGCATTAAACCATGCCCAGAAAAGACAGAAGCAGTCATCCAACTCCCTTCACCACGCACGCTGAAGGAAGTTCAATCCCTGAATGGAAAACTGGCAGGTTTAAACAGATTCCTGTCTAAGTCAACAGACAAATCACTCCCACTCTTTAAAACACTCAAGAAGTGTACAAAAAAGGGAGATTTTCGTTGGACTACAGAAGCGGAAGAAGCTTTTATACAGCTTAAGCAGACTATAGCAGCGCTCCCTAAGTTAGTCGCACCCCGCCCAGGAGAAGAGTTGATCATGTACTTATCCGCGACTCAAGGGGCAGTAAGCGCAGTGCTGCTGACAGATAGGAACTCGGTGCAAACACCGGTATACTTCGTAAGCAAAGCGCTTAAGAAAATGGAGATCAACTATAGCCCAATGGAAAATTTGGTCTTGGCGTTAGTGTTCGTGGCCAAAACACTGCGCAGGTATTTCCAAGCGCATCCCATAGTGGTGATCACAGATCAACCTATCAAGCAAGTTATCTCCAAACCTGACGCATCTGGGCGGTTGCAAAAGTGGAGTGTATTGCTAGGCGAGCACAACATCTCCTATAGACCACGCACTGCAGTCAAAGGGCAGGTTCTCGCGGACTTCATCATTGAAAAACCAGACATCGAGGATACAGCTACACAACCAAAGACCGAACTACAAGAACCATGGATTCTATTCACGGATGGATCCTCATGCATAGACGGTTCAGGCGCAGGCCTTATCCTCACTAACCTAGAAGGAATGGAATTCACATACGCCCTACGCTTTGAATTTACAGCCACGAACAATGAGGCAGAATATGAAGCCCTAATCGCTAGGCTACGCATTGCAACACGAATGGGCGTACGCAACCTAGAGGCAAATGTAGATTCTCGATTGGTAGCCAACCATGTGTCAGGCGAATATGTGGCTAAAGAAGATAACATGATCCAATACCTCGAAAAAATGAAGGAATTAATCCAAGGTTTCGACAGATTTACAATCAAACAAGTCCCTAGAGGGGAGAACAAGAAAGCAGATGCGCTAAGTAAGATTGCGTCTACAAGCTTTGCCCATCTGTCAAAACAGGTATTGGTGGAAGTTCTAAAGGACAAATCCATCTCTGAGATGGAAGTATCCACGGTGATAGAAGAAGAAGGCCCTATGTGGATGACTCCTATCATGGACTTCATAAGCAAGGGCATACTCCCCCAAGAACAGAAGGAAGCTCGACAAATACAGCGCAGCAATTCGAGCTCAAAGACGGCGTCCTATACAGGCGCTTATTCTAGCAACCATAGCTTAGGTGCGTCGGACCTCTCCAAGAGAACTACGTACTCTGAGAGATCCACACCGGTTCATGCAGTATGCACTCAGGACCAAGGTCTGTTGTGGCACGAGCCTTGAGGTCAGGATAGTACTGGCCCACCATGCACCGTGATGCGCGGGATATGGTGCGGAAGTGTAGCGACTGCCAAGTTCATAAACCCATCCCGAGCAGACCACAGCACGAGCTAACACCCATCACATCGCCATGGCCATTCTACAAGTGGGGTATTGATATTGCTGGACCCTTTCCTGTTGCCGCAGGAGGATTGAAATTTCTCATTGTGGCAATAGATTACTTCACTAAGTGGATTGAGGCAAAGGCAGTGGCAACAATAACAGGCAACCAAGTGAAGCGATTCGTTTGGGACAACATAGTATGCCGCTTCGGATTGCCTGGAGAAATCATCTCAGACAACGGAAAACAATTCCGTGACAATCCGTTCAAAGATTGATGCGAACAACTGAATATCACACAACACTTTGCGTCGGTAACTCACCCACAAACCAATGGTCTGGTTGAGCGCGCGAACCGTAGTCTGGGTGAAGGAATCAAAGCGCGTCTAGATAGACACAAAGGAAGATGGGTAGAAGAACTGTCACATGTTCTATGGGCGCACCAAACAACTTTCAAGGTTAGCAATGGAGACACTCCTTTCTCTCTTGTCTATGGGACAGAAGCTGTCATACCAGCTGAAATTGGGATGCCAACTATTCGCACAGAAGAAGTTAACATCGCCACAAATGATGACGAGCGGCATATAGACTTGGATCTATTGGAAAAGAGACGTGAACGTGCAGCGATACGGGAAGAAAAGGCCAAGTCAAAGATGAAAAGATACTATGACGCCAAAGTATGAAGCACTTCATTCAGACCAGGCGATTTCGTATACCGCGAAAATGACTCAAGCCGCGCAGAAGATACTGGAAAGCTTGGACCAAAGTGGGAAGGACCTTACGAGGTCATTGAAGCACTTGGAAAAAGTGCGTACAAGCTGCGCGATAAGGATGGCCATGAGCTACAACGCACGTGGAACATTCGCAATCTCAAGAGATGCTATCTTTAGAAAAGGCTACGGTCCCACACATGGATACCTACGCACTTTAGTAAGTGCCCCAATAAAGCTCCATGTATTTCTATTCTTGTTTTTTCTACTTTATCTAGATGAGTAATTTCTCTTTTTTATAAAACTTGCAAGTACTAATTCAAATTCGCGGTTTCTAGCTAACTCCGCGAAACACTTTCTCTACATTGTTATTTAAATACTATTTATGTTTCAATGTGTTGGTTACATTACTTTTAGCCTACATGGCGTGCATGCACTTATTAATACCCATGATAGTAAAAGGATGAGTTAACCTACTAAACAACTCGTTGAGTAAGAGGGTTGCAAACCCATCAACATCAGATCACGCATCCTTGTTAAACACCTCACGCTCAAGACGTTGGCGTAAGTCACTTGCACACCCCACGATTAATGCGCAACATTCCACACTGTGCGCGTTTAACAATTTAGGAACCAAGACTCTTGACTCCTTGAAATAATATTCGCAGTACGCTGCATACACTTGTAAAAATTCATACATAATTGTGATTTTTTCTAAGTTACAAATCTCATACACGACTCTGATCTCTATTTTATGAACTTCGTATACAATTATGATCCTATTTTGAGTAGGTTATTGATACTTAGACATCTTGATGCAAAGATATGAGTTGAACGCAAACAGCATTCCAAAAACATGAACAAAGAACAACAAGTTCAAACATACGTGAATATAAATTCTATGATCTTTTTTTAGTACGNTACGTGTTTATACATACAAATTTGTTCATACATAGCGAAACAAAAAGAAACCACTACACAAGCCTAAAAACTATGTGTACGCCTCAGCTGAGTGCTGCTACCACAAAAGGCTGCATCCTTAGCATCCCCAAGCCTCTTCAGCAGCTCAGCATCACTAGGAGCAACCGTCGGCACACTAACCGGTACTCTATCAGACCTAGGGAGATGAGCTGCGCCAATGCCGCACAGAATAGCCTTCCCTTTGACGCCTTTCTTCCTGGCAAGTCGGGAAGCGTGGGCATTCAAGGATTCCTGCAGAGGCACCTCCTTCTCAATAACGAACGGATTAAGTATATCACGCGGATGGGCGAAGAGAGGTACCTGCAGCTGCGAGACATCAGGCTTCAAGTAGAAGTCTGGTTGTTGGTCAGCACCGTCCATCAGATGCCTCGCCAAAGTGAGCCCTTCATGATTACATCAATCGGGTAATCTTGGTCGCACTCCAGCTGCGCGACCTGAGGAAGCTCAACTTGCTTTATCTCCTCCATGGCGGCAACAAGCTCCTTGTGAGTGTCTGACTTGTACCGAGGCACCTCAGCAAGGGGCACAGTCAACAAGTTGGCCTCATCCAGCTTGTCTGCGGCCAACGCCTTGCCATGCGCCACGGCGCATTCCAAAACTCTCCCAAAGGCCCCTGTGACCTCTGGGGACTCTAAGGTGCACAGCGCAGCCAGACGGAGCCCATGGCTGATCAACCACCTACAAAAACAACACAATGTTATTATACACAATACTTGCGAAGATTATAAGTATATAGGCAAATAACAATGAAGCAAAAGAATTACCTGCGCTCAGCTATAGACGACACCAGATGCGGGTACAACTCCTCGTCGTACTCTATGCTAAGCCTACGCAGCTTCTCTTCCTGCCCCTCCAGCGCANGTATATCACGCAGTTGGGCGAAGAGGGGTACCTGCAGCTGCGAGACATCAGGCTTCAAGTAGAAGTCTAGTTGTTGGTCAGCACCGTCCATCAAATGCCTCGCCAAAGTGAGCCCCTTCATGATTACATCAATCGGGTAATCCTGGTCGCGCTCCAGCTGCGCGATCTGAGGAAGCTCAACTTGCTTCATCTCCTCCACGGCGGCAACAAGCTCCTCGTGAGTGTCTGACTTGTACCCAGGCACCTCAGCAAGGGGCACAGTCAACAACTTGGCCTCATCCAGCTTGTCTGCGGCCAACGCCTTGCCATGCGCCACGGCGCATTCCAAAACTCTCCCAAAGGCCCCCGTAACCTCTGGGGACTCTAAGGTGCACAGCGCAGCCAGACGGAGCCCGTGGCTGATCAACCACCTACAAAAGCAACACAATGTTATTATACACAATACTTGCAAAGATTATAAGTATAGAGGCAAATAACAATGAAGCAAAAGAATTACATGTGCTCAGCTATAGACGACACCAGATGCGGGTACAACTCCTCGTCGTACTCTATGCTAAGCTTATGCAGCTTCTCTTCCTGCCCCTCCAGCGCAGCCTCAACTGTTTTGCGGAATCCGTCCAGCTGAGAGAACAGATTGGCCTTATTCTACTCCAAGTACTTTAGAGCCCACAGACATGTAGACATGTACTGAGCAAAGGCAGATCGCTCTTGGTCCAGATTCGCCCAGAGCTGCATCTTCTCGCCGGCCAACCTCCGCGCGTACACATGTGAGCGCTCCAACTCAGCCTTGGAGCTAATCAACTCAGTTTGGGCACTGGCGAGCTGCGCCCTCAAACTGGCGATCTCTTCCTCCTTCTGTGCAGCACGGCTACTCTCCCCAGAATAGCCCGTCCTCACTTGCGCAACCAGCTCGACCTAGTGCGCAGCAACCAGCTCCAGCTCTTCCATCAAATGGTCTAATGGCTTAGACTCAACCCCCATGCCCCTCTGCGAAGCCTCCTCATCTAGAAAAGGACTCACGAGGGGCGACGCACTCCCAGCAGGTGCGTCTGCATCCCTAGTTGGCTGCACACTGCGCGACAAATCAGATGCATTAGTAATTGGAACTTTTTACTTACACGGGGGGAGGAGACAAGGTAACCTCTTTCTCCGCGTCAGTGGCAGACGTACCTTCCTCCAACGGCTTAGCAACCTCAACACTGCGCAAACAAAGTAACAGATCAGCAACCGTTTACAGTTAACAGANCAGGTGCGTCTGCATCCCTAGTTGGCTGCACACTGCGCGACAAATCAGATGCATTAGTAATTGGAACTTTTTACTTACACGGGGGGAGGAGACAAGGTAACCTCTTTCTCCGCGTCAGTGGCAGACGTACCTTCCTCCAACGGCTTAGCAACCTCAACACTGCGCAAACAAAGTAACAGATCAGCAACCGTTTACAGTTAACAGAAACTTGTGCATAGCTAAAGGAAACTTACCCAATGCGCGCATCCACCGCTGAAGACGGACCTGCGTCAACTACTGGGCGCAGCCTTTTGGATGAGCTCTCACCATAACCACCAGCAGACACTCGCTTACGCTTCATGGGCTGGCTCTCCTCTTGCCCCTCCTCGGTATCCACCACGAAGATCCTCACACTATTGGAGGAATCATGGTGTGACTCCGCAGCTTCTGGCGACTGTTCCATAGATGGGGCAACACTCTGAACCGGCGTGGCTTGTAGCGCCACAGAAGGAGAATTCTCAGGCTCTTCGGGGGCCATCTCCATGACGCGCCCAGCGTTGGCATCCATGACAGGCATCTCACCCTCTCCCAGTGGGCGCACTCCCACTGTCACTGCCCTAGGCTTCTCCTGGCGGACGACACTGAACAAATCCATCTCTGCACAAAAGAAACAAGTAAACAAGTTACATAACTTATAGAAAGAGAAGAGCGCTTACAATACGATACAGAAAGAATGAAGGATAAGCACCTACCCCGACCATCCTCATCCAAGAATGTTGGCACTTCCGCCTCCGGCTGGAAATAGTTTCGACTGATGCCCATATGCACCAAGAACTCCTCCGGGTAAGACCTAATGGGGATGCGATTACCATTGATGGTATCCACATCATCTGCGTTGTACCATCCAGGGAGTGGGCGCTCATCCTTTGGCAAGGACCCCTAGTTAAAAAAGTCAAACCCGAAAGGAAAGACCACGTCGTCTATCCAGAAGAATTTCTCCCTCTAGTTCCTCAGTGAATCTACCTTCTCCGTATAGCATTGTAGTGGTCCTACACGCTTGGAGAAGGTGACCCACCCATTTAACCACGTCATATGATAGAACGCGCGGAATAAATGGACGGTGGGGTTGATCGCTAATAAGCGACAATTCACTTCAAAATTTCTTATTTTGGCAGCGCCAATGCAATGAAGCTGGGAGATGTGGAGCTGATAATAGTTTAGTATGTCGCTCAGGAATACGGAAATGGGCACACGCTGATTCGCCCACTCCAAAAAAAGCGTGTGTATACCTCAACCTTCCCTACGGGGAAGTCCGCGATAGTATCATTAGGACCCGGCACCTCTGGGTGCCGGGCTAATGGAATGTAATAGTCCGAGGTGAACTGAGCGAGTTCCTCCTCGGACATGTCAGCTGTACAATCACGCAATTGAAGAACCATTTTTCTAAGCGCACGCGCTGATTACCTATAAATGGGGAAAGATTTTTTGAAAGATATTTAGAAGATTTTGCGAATGGTGAAAGGAAATTTTTTACTGTGATAATCACAGTGAAAAAGGGGGAAGTGTTTATATAGGGTATCACTCACCACAGATGAGTGACACGTGTAATCCACTCACAAAAGTCGAGTGGCTAGGAAAAGAGACGGTACAGAACCTTTTGCACTTTCCCACACTTCTCGAGGAAGATTTTTTGGAGTTATATGGACTAGATACATGGTACATATATTTAGGCGGTAAATATTTGAATCTTCCCGCGCACATATTAGGAATCATTAACGCAGCTGTTAGTCTAGCATCCGCAGGTTTCACCTTGCGCACACTAGACTGGGGGGACATGATGACGTATAGTCTATATTCGGGTCACGAACCCGAATAATAGACGTCACTAACACTTAAGCCCACCACGTGTGGGCTACTATGAAAACATTTTGGGCTCACAAAGGCCCAAACCCAAAGTTATTTATGGATTTGATATGTGATATCTCTTATTAAGGAGATATATATCAAACATCCGATATCGGCAGACACGCCGAAGAGTGAGGAACACGAAACTGATAAGATTTTGTGTGTATATATAGGGCATCATAGCTCTCGTTAAAGGTACGATCTACAACCCTAACTCTTCTACATAACCCTAAAACCGATTACTTACTCTCATGCCAGAGGATAATCGTGGGAAACAATCCCACGATAAGCCTAACGGTGTTTGTTTGCTTTCTTAGTGCGCAGGTCTCAAGCATTAAGATCTAATTCGTACGAGAACAGGAACCCAAACAACGAACGCCCAACTTTTGTATCAACACAAACTGCTTTGGGACATGTACCAATGGCATAATCTAAGAGTTCATATGATCTATTGGTGAGATAATAAACATCAAGGATGGCATTATCAGCAGGTCTCACCATTCTAACCTCTTCAATGGTCACACAAAGCATGTCTAGGCAATCCTTAAGATACCTAAGGTACTCACTATGGACAAGCGCATTATTCCTAAGGGGAAGAGGAATAGTTACGGCATTACACGCATTTCTTTTAGATTTACCGGCCATGGGGAGCATTTTCTCTTTCGCCTGAGTCTTTAGATTCTCAATTTTATTTAACAAAGAAGTTATTTTCTCATTGGTTTTATCACGTGAGATCTTGATTGAATCATGTAACTCTTTGTAATGTTGTTTGATCTTTGAGTTTTCGGCTTGAAAACAATCATTTTCATATTTGAGGTGTTCGATGATGTTTTGAAGTTGAAAATTTTGAGAATCTAAACACGGAGGTTTCTGAGGTTCAATCACATCACTCTTGTGAGATTTCAATTGGGCAATTTAAACCCTCAGTTTTCGAATCGTGTTAGTGTGATCTTGAATCTTTTCATCACGTTTGGTTAATTCAAAATATGCATCAAATTCAGGAGCATCTGAAGATGTCTTGGCATTTGAGTTTTTAATTCTTTCTTCTAAATGTTGATACTTTAATTGCAAATTAAGATTATCAACCTCTAGTTTTGAAAAATGCTTGACCATGTTATCATGATCATCATTTAGAATTTTTTCGCGCAATTTTAAATTCTCCCCCGCAAGCTCAACAACACGATTCTGGAAAACATTCAACGCAACTGACATATCATGAAATTAGCAAGTAGTTAAAGATGAATCAGTAGCAGTATAAAACACATCTTGAGCAATGCACCTTGCAATTTAATTATCATTCATGATGAGAACATTCTTCCTTGCAATTTCACTATGTTGAAGATCTATTACAGTTTGTTTTCCTTCAAGTTCCAGATTTTTAAACACATCTTTCATTTCGTTAATCTCAAATTTAAGAGACATTTCCATGCATTCAAAATGTTCTTTGATTTGTTTAAAAAACGGAATGACTTCAGTAAGGTAACACTCTTTTGTTACTTCAAACCCCCTTTCGCCCTCGGTAATTTCTGTTGGTGTAATTCTCTTTTTACATGTTTTGTCAAAATCAGCTAACATTTGATACAGAACGTATAATGCTAATAAGAGTTTTACACTGAGTGGGAAGAGCTATCTGAACTATGTGCATAGGTGTATTGGGAGGATACACCATTGGGGTAGCAAACTTAAGGGGAGTAGTAGCCTTAAGTTGTTCAGCTTTCATTTTTTCAACGTCTAAGGGCCAAAAAATCTGTTCAGGTGTTAACCTAGTTTGGGGCACAAACACGGTCAATCTATTCTGTTCATAGTAATTGTGGGGCTTGATATTGACACGCTTTTTAATGCACTTGGGATCTTTCATTTTATTCTCAAGTCTTTTTCTATTTTCTGATTCAACCTCATCAATGTCCTCTGTATTATGCACATCAGGGGGCATGATTAGGTGTAAGCATCACATTAGCATCATATAAAGCAGGTTGAGAGGCACTAACGCTTCTAAGAAAATTAGTTTTAGGCACTCCTACGTCCTTATTGCTATGTTTATCACGAAACTTAATATGCTTATGCATCATTTGAGCAGTTTGAATGGTTTGGCCTTGAGTGTACAATTTATTTTCAAGCTTGTTCTTTAAGGCTTTTAAGTTGGAAAAGTCACTTAAGAATTTAGTTTCTTTACTTTGAAAATCTAGTTTAAGTGTGGTCACACTTTTCTGAATATCCTGTTTTTGTTTAACAGTTTGATCGATTTGATTTTGCAAAGATTTTATTTCCATTCTTAACTCTTCTTCCTTTAAATTCCTTTCGGTAATATATGTACACATTTGCCAATCCAATTTCAGCTCACGTTCGGTTAACTCAAATTTTGCACGTTGTTTATACATATTCACCTGATCTTTAAGAATATTAATTCTAGTGGTCAAGGTATCATCAGGAATAACAGCAGTGTATTCATCAAACTCACGAATGTCATTATCAACAGAGGAGTCATCATTTGGTAAAGCAGACACGGCATTTTGTTTCAAACATTGCTCATATGGGACAACATTACTATTACCCATATCAGCAGAATCTGAATCAACAATGTCTGTATGTTTTACTTCGTTATGAGTCCTTTGTTTGTGCATCACATTGTCAACATGTGTATCGAAAGATGCTCTACTAGGTTCATCAGATTCTTTATTGTTATCCACATGTTGTTGTTTTGAGGAAACATCATTGTTTTTCAAATCAACATCATCTGGCATGACAATACTAGTCTGATGTACTTCATCGAGAATCTTTGGAATAGCACATGTTTCATATGTGTCATACAATTTGAGTACCTCAGAAATGATGGATGATTTGGGAGATCCCGATTCATGTGGCGATGTGACTGCAGAAGAAAGCTTTGCCATGAAGATGGTCTGTGCAGTAGGTTCATCATCAACATCAGAATCAAAGGCATCACAATCTTCAGCCTGGAAGACGTTTGGGTCGTTGAGAGCAAGATCCTGAACCGGTTGATCATCCACATCAGTATCAAAATAATTCCCTTCATCACCCGCAAGAAATAGCAGTTGTTCCTCTTCCAGCAGAACACCATTCTGTTGAGCCTGCATCAGCAGCATCTTATCTTTGAAGTAGTCCGAGTTCTGAGGACGTTTTGGTTGAGTGCAGTTCCTTGCAATATGACCTATCCCACCACAGTTGTAGCACTACTTGATTTGTCTTCCTTGTCCTTGATTGGCATTACCCATCCTATTCTGTGCATATCCCCAGACATTTTGTCTTCCTTGAACCACAACACGCCTATCTTCCACAACAGCAAGATTACGTGGGTTAGATGAGGTCCTTAGTTGGTTGTTGGTTTGAGGAAGAGTACTCCTGAAGTGTTGAACCAGCAGTGACACATGGTTGGAGAGATCATCAATCCTTTTGTCAATGTGAGAGTTCCCAGAGTCTTGTGGATTAGTCTTGACACTTGACGAATGTATGGATGTTTGACCAAGGGAAGACTGATTCTGTGTGCTTGAGTAATAGGATGATTGATTGAATCAATTGAGGATTGGTTTAGTCCCTGAACACTGGAGATTAAAGCAAGAGGATCGTTTGAGGGATGGAACTTTTCTCTCAGCTGACGATCATACATGGCATGTTTCTCATGTTGTTGCAAGTAAGCATAGAGTTGTTCATAGTTGGTGTTTCTGAGGCCTTTGTTAACTTCACAGCTGTGAAAAACCGATCCCATTCAGGTGACATATTGTTGACAAACTTTGAGTTGAGTTGGATGTTGGGCATTGTCATTCTGATCATTCTCATATCATTCACAAGCTTGTGGAATCTGACATAGTAGTCATTAATGCTTTCACCGGGATTAATTTTGAAGTGCTCGAATTCATCATACAATTGTGATTCACGATCTTCTCTGGTAAGTTCAGAACCAGCAAGCAGCATTTTGACATTATCCCACACGGCTTTGGCCTCAGTGTTGAAGTTAATCAGTTTGTAAATGTCTTTGGGTAACCCTTGTATCACAATGTTGGAAGCTCGAATATCGGCATCATAGCGTTTCTTTTCAGCTTCGTTAACACTAGGCCAAAAATGACCTTTCGTCACACATGGTCGTTTTTGAACGGTCACACTGTGACATTTTTACGTGACTAAAGGTACCAGCGTTAAATAAACTGCCACACTTGATCTGATTTGTGTGACCATTTCGTAAAATATTTGTCACGCATTTGTGTATATATGTGACTAGAGGGTTACTGGTAAATATTTTTCCATCATTTAGTCACGTTTAATTTGGGACGTGTGACCGATGCAAATCAGCTCGAAACATTAGTCACGCTATAGATATACATATGTGACAAATATATGTCACACAATTGAACAGTGTGTCCAAAGAAGATATATGGTCACACGAAGTACTTGTGTATGTGGCTAAATTATATAGTCAAGTTTGTCACACATTATATAAACGTGACTGCTATTCTTTGCTGAATAGTTAGCCACATATGAATTTTAAATGTGCGACAACGAAAAATTCAGTTGAACGTTAGTCACGAAATGCATTTAAGAGTGACAAATATATGTCACAGACTTGAAGAGTGTGACCAAATGTCATGTATGGTCACCACTAAACCATACAAACATGATTAAGTGTAACGAAAATTCGACACATATGGTCACGTAAGTTATTTTGTGTGTCTAAAGTTTAGTGTGTTTGCTTGCCAATCCTAATTATGTAAAAAAATTGTCACATTTAATTGAAGCACGATCATGTGACTATTGGCTTTACAATAGTCACACCATATCACAATATGTGTATCTAAATCATGATTATGGCCACGTATAAGGGTATTATATGTGACCAATACATTCAAAATAGTCACATTGTAGTGTTACTTGACTTTCAAAGTCAAATTTCAACTTTAATAAGTTAC
>LBNU01031517.1:0-17627 GCA_014162995.1 Artemisia annua | reverse complement strand
TTACACTTACTATGACCTAGGATAACATGTTCAAACCAGAAACAACCACAAACACAGATTGTGTATCACAGATATCAGTAAAACCAAACACACCTTATTTAACACTGATTCTATGATTTCAAAGCATTTGACAGATTAAGACCACAAAACTATTTCCAAAGGTTCTTATATGATGTATTAAGATCACTCAAGCACAAAATATCAAAAACACAAGCATAAAACACATATTTGTCAAATTTGCAATTTACACTGTGATGTTTCAATTTTTAGCACAAAGTTAATCCAATGAACAAGCAACCTATTACACACTTAATTATCTTATAAGGACACTAATTAAGCACTAAAACACATAGAATAGGAACTGTAAGCAAGTAAACAGTACAATCACAGAAATGCACTAAAATTTAGAATTTAAGAAATTGAAAATGGAAAACCTCAACTCTAGCTTTACTAGAGTATCTCTAAGCTCAACAAGCTCCTAGCTTATCAAAGATAAGCTAGGTAAAGTCCATCTTGCCCCTCCATTGTAGGCAACTTCCAAAGCATTCCAAGGTCAATTGCAAAGGTACCCTGTGATGTTTTGTTTTCTGAACTTTTTACCTTTTTATGTTTTCTTATGATTAGCTATGACCTAAGTGAGCTTATGACACAGTAACATTAAACTTAGAACACCATTAGAACTAAAAAGGAAATTTGCAATTTGAAATGATGAAACTGAATTTGAACTGATAACAATGGAATTTTGATTAACAAAAGAACAAATTACAACTTTGAAACAGATTACAAGCTTCTTTGATTAAAACTAACAACTAGAATTTGAAATTACACTAATTCGACATAGAAATTTAACTAAGTGACTACACAATCTTCTCTTCTGCTCCTCTTCCATTTATAGCACAAAATTAGGGTTCATTGAGGTCCACTTGAGCTTTCCCACTTCAATCTTGGCCCTTGGATTGGTTTGAGATGATCTTGACCGTTTAAATGGTTTTGGCGCCAAAAGTGGGGAGAGAGTTTTGGACAGTTATAGCAATTGGGGGGGGTGGCAGCATTTAATGCTGAGGTGAAGGGTTAGGTGTAGTGGGTTGGGCGGTGGAGATGGGATGGAGATGGTGGGGTGGTGAGGTGATGGTTGCAGAAGCAAATGGGAGGGAGAGGGTGAAGGTGGGAACGGGGAGGGGGGGTCTGGTTTGTTATAACAAAGGGAGTATTGGACTTGTGTTGGGGTTTTGGGCCACAGAAAGAAAAATGGGCCAAAAGTAAAAAGGGTGGGTTTGTGTTTTGTTTTGGACTTGGACTGTTTGGGTTTTGGTTTGTTTTTTGGGTTTATAATTACAAAGGGTCCGTTTGTTTTGTAGATTTCACAAGGACCAAATGTGTAATTTTCTGAAAGTTGAGGGTTAGGATTTGGCAACTTTCCAAGGTTATTATAAGGACCAATCTTGCCAATCTTCAGTAGTACAAGGACTTATGTTGATAATTTCCATTTTTGAATGTCCAGGGACCATTTCTGCCAACTTGTGAAACTTGAGGGACCAAACTTGTAATTTCTCCAAACTTTTCACCAAAGGATCATTTTTGCCAAAGTTCAATAATACAAGGACCATAATTGTTAATTTCCAAAAGATTTTAATCCCAGGGGCTATTTTTGACAATTTTGCAAAGTTCAGGGACTAAACTTGTAAACTTTTGAAACTTTTCATCAAAGGACTAATTATGACAACTTGTGATTTTCTAAGGACTTTGGTTGACTTTACTTTCAAAATTAATGCTCAGGGACTAGATTTGACAAGTTTTGAAAGTTGAGGGACTGTGTTAGCCTTAAAAGTTATGTTATAGTTGGGAATTGCATTAGTATCATAGTACAAGGACTAGTTTAGTCAATAGTGCTAAGTTAGGCTAGTTCTTTGTATAAATACACCTCCTAGTCTCAACTAGGAGGGTGGATGTCTCATTTGTAAACTTAAGGTGTGTGTAGTTTTGTGATTCTTTCTCTCTCTAGAAAACACACACATCTTCCCCTTTCTTAATCTAATAAATACCATGTCTTTCCTTTATTTTGAGCTTCCCCGACCCCTCGAACCACATGAATCTAATATATTCGGTCCAACAATTGGTATCAGAGCCAGGTTGTGTTATTTCATTGATTTGTGTGGATTCGTGTATCATTTTGAAGCTGTTTTTACCCCATATTTTTCAGATCTGGAATTTTTTTTTCCTATCCTTTTTGGTAAACAGTTTACTTTATTGAAGCTGTCTCACTATATTGTTTGAATCTCAAAATTTTCTATCATTCAGAGTGGTAACAGTTTTCTTTAAAGTCTTTTGTATCCGAAATATGGTCAAAAAGTATATTGCTTTAGAAGACTGGTTCTTGTGCCTTTTTTAGTCCCAAGAAATCAGATTTTTGTGTACATCATCTTTTATGACTTTTTGTATCATATACCGTGAAAGGTGGTCGGAAAAACTCATCGGGATCGGAATTTTCACCGAAAAAATCGAAACTTGTATAAGAAGTTCTCGAAATGTACCTGTTTTCGAGATTTAATTGTTATCGAGAACACTAGTGGTTTTCGAGATCTCAAAACCCTATTCTGTCGAAATAATAATCTCGATAACCGAGGATCTCGAAAATTATGGATCTCAATAAGTTGAAAGTTTCTCGATAATAAAGTTCTCGAAAAAATTTTGTCGATAACTTGAGTTATTATCGAAATCTTTCTGCAAAATTTTCGAAATCTTTTAAATGAAAACTTTCGAAATCTTTTTGAAAGAAAAAGAATGAGAAGAAGAAGCAGAACTTGACCATAACCAAATACCAAAAACTCAAAGACCTCAGTTCACATACATCATCGGTCCAAGGAGGAAAAGACGAGTAAGTTCTGTTGTGATACGTGATTGATGGATAAAAGGGTTAAACTTGTGTTTATTAGATTCGTTTGATGTGATGATGAACCTGAGATCGGTATTGACCAAGATAAGAAAGAGTTTGGTGGAGATGACTGCTTATGTGAAGAGAGAGAAGGAGGTGAGCGTATAAGATGGGGGCGCACGTATAATAATATGTGTTTTAGGGTTATTGCAATGAACCGTATGTATAAGACCAGATCTATCTATTGTGTTCCAGATGTGGGCTGAACCGATTGATACTTGAAATTGGGCTGGATCCGTGAGTTTCATGAATTGGGCTGTATTTGGCTATCAAATGAGTTGGTTGGGCTGCAATGACTAATACTAAAATACTGAACGAATATTTTTTGGATAAGTATTTTGGTATAATATTTAGTATTAAGAGTGGTATTTTGGTTCTATAAATTTCACGGGGATACATAAATTCACGGCTAATGTTTTTATTGAATATCAAATGTGACTGCGGGGATGATTTGTTATTATTTATTTGGGTTTGAAGTAATGTTCTACGGACACGTGCACTTATTTCGTCTTCTTTCTTTCTTTCCTCCCATGAAGATGACTTGTTTGGGCATATATTAATGGTGACGAAGACTTGGATATCTAGTTACTTTTGTGATTCTTTCTCTCTATACCCACAAAGTAGCTATCACTTTAAGGAGTTACGTTGTAGTACTCAGTGTCTCACGTAGTTGAGGATATGTCAAGAGGGATTGTGCTTATTACACTTTTGTTAGTGGTATAAGGTACACCGTTCTTAGTCACAAGGATAGTACAAGCTTAAGTAGCAAGTCTGGGGATTTTACTTCATTCTCAAGTTCGTCATATCGGGTTATCTTCACATGTGGTTACTAAAGAGAGCCGTTGTTTTTGATACATGGGGGTTGATAAAGAGTTAGACAATTTCAAATGGTATTATTAGTAGATTGGGATTATCGACATCTTCACACGTGCTGATTATGGTCTATGCTAAAAGTGCTTCCGGTTAATATTTCATGTGCACAATGTTATGCTGATTCCGATGAGATCGCAATCATCAGGGGAGAGAAATGTGTACATCAAGGACGTACAAAAGGTTCACGTGACCAGGCTTAACCGTTTCTACCTTTGTTGGTTACATGTGTACATTATGGGTTGATTCGTAAGATAGCTGGAATGCATTTGTTGAAGATGAAGATGTTGATACATTGTTCCCCCTAATAGACAATCTTGAAGAAGGTCGAGTCTACAGTCTATTCTACATTTTCCGCTGCGTGTTAGAAGACTAAAGACGGGTTGCATTTTATTATCAAAAGACTTCTTCATATTCAGGGCATTCATCAGATAGGTTGTCAGTTTGGGGGAGAGCACTAATTAGGGGAGAGTGTACTCATTGTTGTCAGTTTGCAATTAATCCCTAATTAGATTTGCTCACACTATTCTTCTGCAAGTAAAGATATGGCAGCTGAGAAGATTCTGGTAGCTGAATGAAGCAATGAAGGTTGAAGACCACTCTCGGAGCTGCTGCGCTTATATCTTGTATTTAATTTTACTTGTAGGGAACGTTGTAAGCAATTCCCGTATAACATCACTTTGGGGAGAGATTGTTAGCCTTAAAAGTTATGTTATAGTTGGGAATTGCATTAGTATCATAGTACAAGGACTAGTTTAGTCAATAGTGCTAAGTTAGGCTAGTTCTTTGTATAAATACACCTCCTAGTCTCAACTAGGAGGGTGGATGTCTCATTTGTAAACTTAAGGTGTGTGTAGTTTTGTGATTCTTTCTCTCTCTAGAAAACACACACATCTTCCCCTTTCTTAATCTAATAAATACCATGTCTTTCCTTTATTTTGAGCTTCCCCGACCCCCCGAACCACATGAATCTAATATATTCGGTCCAACAGACTGAAACTGCCAATTGTGCAAACTTTGTTCGTTTTTCATTTGTTTTCAAACTTTTTTCATCTAAAACATATAAAACACAACCCTGGGATATTTTCAGTATTTTGATGCATATTTGGGTGTTTTTGGATGTTTTGGCAGTTCAGATAAGACAAAAATAATGAGTATTTACACACTCATCAGGGATTTTCCAGAATTTCCTCATTTGCACGAGATTGAGGGCTAGAGGGTGTGGTATGGGGATTGGATTCTTCCTCAGAAAGGGCGTCATCAAAATTGAGGGCGATACCAATTGGTTCAGACATTGAAAAGCGTTGTCTCAACCTATGCATTTCCCTTTCAGGTTCTGCGTAAGGTTGGATGAGGTTTCCTAATGAACTACGACTCCTAGTGACTCTATGGTTGGAAAAATCTCCGTTTACCATGTTGGCCAAGGAAGATAAAAGCGGAGGAATTGGGAAAAAGATAGACTAAAGAAATCCTAGAAAAACAAAATAAAATAAAAATCTCACTAGAAAGGAATCTAGTGAGTAGACCTAATAAAATAAAAAAAAAATCTACCTAAACAATAACTATTCCCCTGCAGCGGCGCCAAAAACTTGATGCGCGTGGGATTGCGACCACGCAACAGGTTTTACCTCTCAAGGGATCTTGAGAAGCTTGCAATCCCACCAGGCAGTGTACCTGGTCGGTGTAGTATAGTGTAGTGGTAAGTACGGGGGATTGATCGTTCTCTCACAGGGAATAGTGTTTGTTAGGATAGAAAAACTACTCTAAAAGGTCTAAAGGTGAAGGAAGATTATTTATGTATTTTTTTATTTTAAGGAAAGCAAGTAAAATCTCGGGTTTTGGAGGAGTGGGCGGAATTAGTTGCTAGTCAACTAACCCAAAAACTACTATTGCAATAAAAATAAAATAACTAAACTATTGTGGTTGTGAAAACTTATATGGAGACAAATGTGTTTACTTAGATTTCCTTACTCCCTAACTATCTTTTACCGGTTAATTGGTGTATGTATTACTTGCGTGGATGACGGGTGTATTCCTTAACAATTCATGGGGTGGCATACATATCTCCCCAATTCTATGAGCTCTTATCTCCTCCTACAACTATGCGTACACATAATCATAGGGATTGTAAACAGTGGCTCATGCGTTAAATACTACCTTAATAACCCAGTACGCATTAGTTACATGTTTCTTAAGACGTTCAAGCATGTTACCATAAAGGAGTATTGCCAGTTTTCTTAAGCCTAACATTGATGAAACATTCATCCAAACAAAGTAATAACAGACCAATCAACCAATAATTAATAGTTAGGTTTCATTAGATCTAAGCAAACACAAGAAAAATCTAGCCTAGCATGTTAATTGAAAGACAAGCATAAGATATAATTAACCAACACATAGACATATTGATTAATTTAAGTGAGGACTTATCTTTAATTGAACATGAAGGATTGAAGGGTGAAAAACCCTTGAAAATACAGCCAAATTCGTCTTTAGGGTTTTTCCCAAACTTGTACCAAAAGTTCCACACTAATGAATGAAAAATAGAAAAGTATATATAGATTTTACATTCTGACGGCGTCAGGTTATGGGTTCTGACGCTGTCAGCTCGCCGTCATTAGGGTTCTCGGATGGCCTAGATTTACTTCTGACGCCGTCACTCTTTATTTTGCTCTGGGCCGTCACTTTTTAAGTTAACACCTAACGGCCTACTTTCTCTAACACCTGACGCCGTCAGGTGTAAACATCTTGTTTTCTTCATAGGGCGTCTAGTGTAATCTGATTTCACTCCTTTGTCCATGTTGGCTGACGGCGTCACCTTGTAACTCTGACGCCGTCAGAAAGGAAATCCAGCTTCTTTTGAGACTTTGTCGTTTTCTTCACTTTTATGCTCCAAAAACATCCAAATACGCATGTTTTCCAGAATTCTTCTCAAAAGTACCTAAAATGACAAAAGGAACGATTTAGGGCAATATTTGATCACATTTACTCGAATTAGGGCTTAAATGACCCCTTAAAACGGGTACACTTTTCGTCTCATCAACTGTGATGTTTTTGTGAGCTGCATAGGCTAAGAAAATCCGGACTGCTTCCAATCTAGCTACGGGCACGAATGATTCCTCGAAGTTTATCCCTTCCTCTTGTGGATACCCTTTAGCCACGAGACGACCTTTGTTGCGAATTACAGTCATTTCTTCATCCATTTTTTTCTTCCACAACCATTTAAGATCAAGAATACATTTTTCAAGTGGTCGTGGGACAAGTTCCCAACTATCATGAAACTGGTATTGAAGAAATTCCTCCTGCATCGCTTCTATCCATGGGTTTTCTGCCATTGTTTCTCGAATGTTCTTTGGTTCTTTGAGGCTTATTGAGCAAATGTAGATACACAATTCGAGATCGGTGGCAAGTTGTCTCCTCGTCTGAACTGGCCTTAAAGGTTCACCAATAACGTGTTCGATTGGATGGTCTTTTGTCCATTTGAGTGTAGAAGNAGGTTCTCCATATAGAGGACCATGGATGTCTTTGAAGATTGGATGAAACAACAATGGTTTTGGTTGTTGTGACTCTTGTTGTGGTGGTTTTTCATTTCTCAATGGTGGTGGATTTGTTGATCTTAGTGGAAGATCATTGAGATCTTGTACAAAAGGATGTGGTGATGTTGGTGGTGGTGATGGTTGATGATTTGGAGCGGGTGCAGCGGAATGATGTTGAGATGCATTTGTCGAAGTTCCACCATAGTATTCATCAAACATTAACTCAAAGAAATTTTCCAGTTCTTGTTCTGTAGGTTTATCGGGTGTTGTTGATTGAGCTCCTTGAGGTACGAGTCCTAAACTAATGTGTCCAGAAGTCTGACTGTTTGGTGCGGGTCCTAATCGGGTTTGATTAGAAGCCATAGGATTAAGCACGGGTTCTAGAGCGACTCTCTCAGAAGCCATTTGTGAAATCTCGTCAAACTTCATATTCATCGTCTCCATTATCCTTTTTGTTCTCCTATTATACACCCTGAATGCCCTCGAGTTTTCTGAATATCCAATGAAGATTCCAATATCACCCTAGCTTTCAACTTTCCTAGATCTTTTATGTCGTTCATTGGATAACACAAAGCGCCAAACACGTGAAGATAAGAGATATCCGGTTTCCTATTGTTTACAAGCTCATAAGGTGTTTTATTGAATCTTGGATGGATTAGGGATCGGTTTTGAGTAAAACAAGCAGTGGCTACAGCATCAGCCCATAAGAATAGTGGTGCACTAGAATAAATTAGCATTGTGCGAGCAGCTTCTACAAGAGTTCTATTTCTTCTTTCAACTACCCCATTCTGCTGTGGAGTTCTAACAACTGATGTCTGGTGTGTGATTCCAACATCTTCAAAATATGTTCTTAACTCCTGATTAGTAAATTCTGTGCCATTGTCTGTTCTAACAATCCTTACTGGAGCTTGAAGTAGAACTTGAATACGCTTCAGGAAGGTGATGATGTTGCCAGGTGCTTCATCTTTTGATCTCAAAAACTTCACACAAGTATATCTTGAATAATCATCGACAATGACAAGGATATACTTCTTTCCATTGATGCTTTCAACTCTCATCGGGCCACATAAGTCCATGTGCAACAGATGTAACCTTGCTTCCGAACTAGGTATGGTTTTGGGTTTATATGATGCTCGTTTGCTTTTTCCTTGTTCACATGATGGACATAAGTGATCCTTGGTGTATTTGAGCTTAGGAAGACCGTTGACGATGTTGTCTTTGGCTAATTTGTTGATGGTGTCGAAATTGAGGTGAGATAAACGTTGATGCCACAACCAAGACTTNATATACTTCTTTCCATTGATGCTTTCAACTCTCATCGGGCCACATAAGTCCATGTGCAACAGATGTAACCTTGCTTCCGAACTAGGTATGGTTTTGGGTTTATATGATGCTCGTTTGCTTTTTCCTTGTTCACATGATGGACATAAGTGATCCTTGGTGTATTTGAGCTTAGGAAGACCGTTGACGATGTTGTCTTTGGCTAATTTGTTGATGGTGTCGAAATTGAGGTGAGATAAACGTTGATGCCACAACCAAGACTTTGTTTCTGATGCTCTTGTCATAAGACAAATTGGTGATGTAGAGGCCATTGTATTGATGTCGATAGCATAAAGATTAGTGCCGCGATTTCCAGTTAAGAGATCATCTCCAACCAAATTTCTAACAAAAACCTTATTTCTCCGAAAGGCGACCTCTAAATCTGCATCACAAAACTGCCCAACTAAAAACAAATTGTGTCCCAACCCTTCGACGTAGTAAACTCGAGTGATTAAGTAATTCCCAAACTGAAGATCTCCATAACCCTGAATAGCTGCTACATGATCATTTCCAAAGCGTACAGTTCCCATAAATTTCCAGACGAAATTGATCAGCAGCTTTAAGTTCCCGGTCATGTGCTTGGAGCAACCCGAGTCGACGATCCAAAGACATATTTCGATAACCTGCCAAGAACAAAAGAATTTGTATTTGGAAACCGTGTTGAATTAGGTTCAATGGGGTTAGGGGTACAATCCAAATCACATTCATAGACGGTTGCTACTTGTTTAGCTTGAGCTATTTCTAATTTACCATCCTTAAGAATGAATTCTCTACCCGTTGGTATCCAAACACAATATTTAAGATAGTTCCTAGGCGTGAGACTATTAGTGGTGTTCCTAATTCATTTTATTAGGTTACCAACAAATCTAGATTTGGAACTAGGTTGTTTTGGAGCGTCCTTCTGTTCAGGCAACGCATTCATATACTTAGAAACACAATCATCATGAACATCATTAATTAAACATTTCTTGCATATTAAACAAACAGAGTCATTACATGCATTAGAAACAGTATGTTTGACATTACATTCAGATGAAAGATGTCTCTTATTACAAAGCGATAAATTCCTAGGGTGTTCTTCTACTTCTTCCATTTTATTCATGTTACTACTCTTAGAGACAGGCAAGACTCTATTGTTCCTTGTATTGCTCCTAGGCTTTAGTCTGCTGGTCCTAGAGGTGCTCGCTAATTCTGTAGAAGGTAAAGCACACGCATTAGGATTTATATTGTTGTCATATTTAGCATCCCTAGACTCTTTAGAATTATCCTCGATGCACTTGTCATTCGTCCTAGATGTGGATGTAGACGCAATAGTGGGACTAATCCTAAAAAGACCAGGTGCTATAACTTTTGGTGTTTCGACAACCGCTTTTCCTTTTTCAACAATCTTTTCTTTTTCATTATTCTTGGGCAAGGGTTGTGGAGTGACTGGTTTTGTCAAATCCTTTTTCTCATCGACTTTTGGAGCAAACCGGGAATTTGACATTTTTGGTTTTACAACCGTTTTTGAAGCATTTGGTTTCTCTGAAGTTGATGGTTTTGCAAACTTAGTATCCACACCCTTTCCTTTTTGACTTTCTAGCTGAGCCCTCAAAAGATCATTTTGCTCTTTCATGTTCTTGAAGGCACGCTCATACGACAGTTTGTCATACTTGCATTCTTCATTTTTCCGATCAAGTTGTTTAAAATATGACACGTTTTCTTTTTCAAGTTTAATAAGAGCATTTTCATATTTTGAAACAATTGTGGAGGTCTCAGCTCGGTGTCTTTCATCGTCTTCAACAGAATAAGTTTGTAAAATGATAGACATAATATCAGTAGACATAACTGCTTTGAAGAGAGAATCATTTAGCTTTTCCAAAACCTTCATGTTTTCACGAGTTTCATTAGCTTCTTTTTCCAGGGATTTGTGGTCCTTGACAAAGTCGGCCGTTTCTTTTATGAAAGCTTGTTCAAAATGGATTACCCTCGCACTGATGTTATACAGTGGAATAGTAATTTCGTTTTCAAACACCTTTTTCTTTTCGTTATGAAAACTTGAATGCCAGTTGTTAATACTGATTGTAGTTTTAGACTTAACAATCTGTTGGAGTGTTTCAATTCTCTTTTTGACATCATCAAGAATGTCTCTAGCCTCACTTGTATTTAAAGGGTTGTTAGAGGACATTTGTTCCATGTTTGAAAGAGATTTGGAAACAACTACGGGTTTAGAAATTTCTGGGCTTTTGGAAAAAGGTTTGGAAAGCTCATAAGCTTGTTTTTTTGGAACAAAAGTAATGCCAGAAAGTTTGTTCAATTTGTTGTAATCAATAGGTTTCAAATCAGGATTCTTTCGTTTCATTTTGGTAATGCTCTCTTCGACCAGTTCTATCGTTTCCACAGAATCACGGGTAATGATAGGATCATGCTTAGCAAGCAAAACATTTCCATTATACAAAGTATTCTGTGCTTCCTGAGCTTTCTTGAGATTACAAAGAGTTTTGTTACCTAGAGCCATTTTGTTTTTATTATGGTAAATCGGATCAGTTTGATTAGAAATCATGTGAATAGTTTGACTCGAATGACCCGTTTTAACCAACAAATTTTCTAGTTTTTCTATCGTATGTTGTGACTCTATGATTTCTTCCAAAAGTTTATCTTCTTTCTTTGCAAAGTCCTTTTTCAACTCATCCCGTTCTTTTTCAAGATTGGTATAAGCTGATTGTTGTTTTGAAAGTTGGTTTTGCAAATCAGAAATTTCCGCGTTTAAGGATTTTATTTTCATGTGTGAATTAACATCAAGTGTATCAAACTTGATTTGCAAACGTTTTTCCCTTGAAACGGAATTTTGAAGATTAGTTTCTAATTCAGACAATCTTTCGGTATGAAATTCAAAAGCTTTAACGTGTTCCTTGTAACTCTCAAGCTCAGTGGTCAATTTTGCATTCGCGGCCTTAACATCGCGATTGACCTTTTTCACATTCTCAATTTCAATACTACAGTTATGCATTAATGATTCAAATAAAGCACGTGTTTCCTCATCATTCTCAGCATACTGGGAAACTGAGCCTCCACTATGATTCATATCGGGAGTTGCCGAAGTAATATTACTACAACTTGGCGTATCCAGGTACGTATCATACGTGGTTGCTGGAGTCTCAGAATGCTATTCCTCATGAGGAGAGATATCAAATATATCATTATTAATGCATGTACTGTGTAATGGTACCTCAGATACTGCATTGGTGTCATAGACAGGAGGTGCATCAGAATCTGTGTCGTACTTAGCCTCCTAAAGGTTTTCCATGAAGATGTAGTTCGCGTCGATATCCTCTCTATCTTCCATATCATCTATAAGAGCCATGTAATCATTTTCCTCAGCAGTCAATTGGAATCCTGCCTCTTCCTTTTGCGCCAGCATCAATGCTTTCTGCAGATACGCTGTATCTTTCTTTTTCGGCTTAGTAGGACAGTTCCTTACCATATGACCGACACCTTGATAGTTGAAACACTTGACCAAATTTCCCTGATTTACATTCACATTTCCATGATTCCCACCAACTGGTGCTGCAACATTTCCAACCTGATTACCCACTGCCTGATTACCAACATTCTGACCCCTCTGATTTCCAACAAACTGACCCGTCTGATTCCTTGCATACTGACCCATCTGATTCCCTGCATACTGACCCATCTGATTCTGCATATTCTGATTACACATGTTAAACCCAGTAGCATATCCTTGCTGATTCCCAAAAACTCCAACCATTTGGCCTCCGTTACGCATGTTGAAACTTGGCTGAGCAATCTGCCTGTTGTGAGTGTTCGATGAAATCCTTTGGTTGTTGTTAGTTGGTGTAGAATAGCGTCCTTGGAATGCCTTTGTCAGAAAAGCAAATGCCTGTGTCAAATTTGCAGTAGCTTCATCATTGTCAGTGAATTCTGGTTCATGTTGTTGTCGAATGACTTGTTGTTGTTGTGGGTAGACTTCTTGTTGGTAGATAGGTGTTGGTTGTTGAATGTATGGTAGCTGCATGTTGTTGTGAATGGAAGATGATGATGGTTGATGTGGTGTGATCACTGGTAGAGGTGTTGGTGTATTAGCAACTAATGCGAGAGGATCATGAGTCTTTGCCAATCGTTCTTTCCTTACTTCATTAGCCTCAGCTTGGTTTTGTTTCAGAAAATCGTAGAGTTGATCATAATTCACCTGATGAAGATTCTTAGTTTGGTTGACAATTGTGACATATCTTCCCCATTCTTCTGGTAGATTGTTGATGAATTTGATGTTTGTCACAATTGGTTTTGGTGTCAACTTGTTGCAAATCAACTCATTCATTAAGGTGCAGAACCTGGTGTAGTATGATTCAATCTGTTCACCTGCTGTGGATTTGAAGTTCTCCCATTCGGTTAGAAGCTTGTTCTCAATGTCTTGTGGCCCAATTTCTGTTCCATGACATAGTCTTCTAACTCGTTCCCACATATCATAAGCAGTTTCACAGCTGTTGACCGCAGCAAAGATCTCTCGCGGTAACCCGAGTTGGATTAGATGCATTGCCATATCATCAGCGGCGATCTGCTTCTTGTCTTCATCTGTGTACTCGGCTTCTGTTTGTTCATGAAAGGATGGGAGAGTAGGAGGTGTTGCATTTGGATTACCTTCATCTTGAACTTGTCTTGGCTTAAATGGACCCTCTTTAATGGATTTGATCATTAGGTTACCATCAGGCTTTGTTTTGACGTAACGAAGCATGCGACTTGTCCATGGAAGATATCCACCTTTTTCAAGCATAGGAGGTCGGTTTTCAACACCGGCGGCATGAATATCTTGTTGAGTTGCCATTGATAAAGTTGATCTCGGATCGTTCCAATGAAATAGGAGTTGAGTGTAGAGAAATCTGGGTCTAAAAACTTAAAACCTCAATAACTTCTTCTCGGAGAGGATTTAGGCCTCGAAACTTCGCCTAAAACACAATTCAGCGTGTCGTTCTCCTCGATCTCACGGTCGTTTTGACAGGTATTTCGTTGAAAACGGAGTTACGGATCAAAAGTTATAGCCGTTTGAAGTTCTGATGTCAAAAGTCAACTTTCAGTCAACAAAATTCCACTTTTCGAAAAATTTCTAACTTCTCGATAATTTTCCCAAGTTCTCGAAAGTTTCTATGTGTTCTCGATAATTTCACTGTGATCTCGATAAAATTTAGTGTTCTCGATAAATTCACAAGGTTCTCGAAATTTCTGTATTCTCGATAAATTCACAGTGTTCTCGAAACTTTCTTTGTTCTCGATAACTTCACAATGTTCTCGATAACTTGTGTTCTCGAAAATTTTGTGTTCTCGAAAAAGATAACAAGTTCTCGATAAAATTGCAAGGTCTCGAAACTTGAACCAAACTTTCTAAATTATACAATTTAGAGAGTATACCATGAGTCAAAGTGTTTTCTCACTTATACAAGCAAGGGAAACACCGAGTAAGCAACAGTAACACTTCTGGAGCAACGAGGTGTGATCTCGAAAGTTTAGGGTCTTGTGTTCTCGAAAATTGCAGTGATCTTGAAAACAAGTACAATGTGATCTCGAAAGTTTTTGTAGATTTTTTATTTTGCCTAAAGCACACCCAAATGAAGTTTGTATTCCAAGATTCTTGTACTTCTAGGCTTAAAAACATCAAAACTTGAAGAAAGTTGCAAACTTGATCATTTTTATGAAAGTTTTTAGTGTTCTAGAAAACAAGTACAAAAACCAAATTCGAATTTTTTAAGCTTGGAACTTTCAAAAAGATTGAAACTTTCTTGTTAGGAAAGGTTTATAACACTAGTTTGTAAACAAAAGAGTGTTAAAAACACAAAAAAAAAAACAAAAAAATCAAAAAAAGTAATAATTTTTTTTTGAAAAATAACATGATATAGGGCTTAAAAAACACAAAACAAACAAACTCTCAACCCTCCTAAATCATTGTTAGGCGATTGATACCACTTGTAGGACCTTAGATCAATTAACTTTATCACAAATACAAGCACAATATGTAGTAAAGATGGTGACTTGATGTTATGTATATGGCGTTGAGTATAAGAGAAAGAGAGATGAAATGTGAGAGCTTTATTATAGCAAAACATACACAATACACACACACAAGCACACATACAAATGACTAGGTATGTGCCTTTTATACATCCATCATATGCTTAATGGATGGGCTTTCTATGGGCTTTGGTGATGGACTTTGGATTACATTATATAAAAGGCTTAGACATTACTAACTTAAACTAGAAACTTCCAAAGTCCACGAGCCCATTTAACTTAAACTATTATAGTGATCACGACACATTACAAAGTTACAAATTATGAGAATGACCATCACTTCTTTATATATTTCTTTGATGCTAACAAGTTACGTTACCTCCGTTGCATGGTTGATATGATGAGAATACCTCGATTTCCCGTCATGTGATTAGTGCAACCACTATCTTTGATCCATTCGTTTGGTTCTAAGTCAATTCCCAAGCATATCTAATAATATCATAGAAAAAATTAAACATATGGTCCCCAATATCTCATGGGTCCAAAGTTGTTAGCATTAAGCATCTCATGCATATGTTGCATTTGATTAGGATGTTGGAAAGGTGAGTAGAATCCTATGGGTAGAAAATTACTTTTCCATGCGATTGGATGTGATCTTGGATACTGATGTTTTCTAGGTATTCTTGGTTTAGTTTGTCTTTGTATGACATTCGTTTTTCTAGGTGGTGGAGATCTAGATCTAATTGTTGTTTTGTTGAATCATACTCCAGGTTTTGGTAATGGTTTATAAAAATGTTTTACTTCTCTTATACTAGCAACAGGTATTTCAGAATTCATTATAGTAAATTGTTTAGGTGGAGGACCTACGACAGATTTCGGCAAATTCAAGTTTTTACCTACTGGGGACGATCCTTTAAATGGACGATGGTCCTTTATATTAAAGGGACCATCTGGCGCATCTTGGGGACCATCACCAGTAGCCTCGACTGCCTGAGACTTTACAAAATTTATTTGTTTTGTTCCACTTGTTGATGCTTCTGAAAAAATAACGGTTTTATTATAGGAAAACTTTTAAGTATCTTTCATTTGTATAAGAGAGTGAGTACTCTTTTCAAATTTATCAAGTTTTGAGGCTTCCTCTTTGAGTCCCTCATTTTTGATTTTAAGGTATTGACACGATTTGCATTCTAAGTCAATCTCTTTACCTTTTTCAAGTTTATATAATTTTTCTTTTAGTTTAGAAATTTCTTTCTCTAGTTTAAATTTAACGGATTTTATAGATTTGTTTTTGAAAATTATCTTTTGACTCATTTTGCAAATTCGATCATAATCATTATCTAAGTCAAGTGAATCTAATGAGAGAGTGTCATCATTGTAGAAATCAGTTTCGAGATTTACCTCTTTTGAAGTTCTGGACATTAGACAAGCTTCATTTTTGGCATCTTTATGACTATCACTCCATGCTCCGCTTATGTATGCCTTTTGGTTCTTGTCCTTTGTTTGATGAGGACAATCTCCTACCAAGTATCGTGGAACCCTACATCCAAAGCATCTTTTATCGCCTTTGCTATATGTGTCATCACGACCCTTTTGAGGAGGTTTCTTTGCATCTCTCGGTTGTCTTACGTATCTACCTCTTCGCTTGAAAAATTTCTTGAAGTCTCTAATTGCCATGGCATACTCTTCATCTTCACTTTCTGAGCTTGAGTTTTCATCTTTACTTAATTCCTTTTTAGCCTTTAAAGCAAGTGATCTCCTTTTCACTTTACTTTTGACTATTTCATAATCGTTTTTGATGATTAACTCATGAACCTTTAGATTTCCAATGAGCTCATCTAGTGATAATGAGGCCAAGTCTTTGGATTCTTCTATTGCCGTAACCTTTGCTCTCCACTTCGGATGTTGATGATATCAAATAAGGACATTATATTGACATCATTTATCCTATTTAATTGACTTGTTTTACTATATATGTATGAGAATTGGTGCTTGATTGTTTACTTTAGTGATTCTCAGGAAATAACAAGCTATTGGTGAAACTGGGCTATTTTGGACTAAATATTGAGCAAATTAACCAAGATGGAAAAGTCTACTGAAACCATGGAGATACGCCACATCATTCTAGACAGATGTGTCGTACAATCATACTTAGATGAATTCGAAGACCATTGCCTGACTTTGAAGAATGCGCCGCATGTGATTTTATCATGTGTCGCATATGAAACTTTGGTCAACGAAGAAGATCCAGCTTGTTCTACTCCAGATACGCAACATCACAATATTGACATACGGCGTATTACTATCAAGACTCCACCAAATACAATCCAAGACGCTGAAGGACATGCGCCAAATAAAGATTCAAGATACGCCGCATCTGAAGACGGTGTATGAAGATTCCAGAATATAATAATCTTGGACCCCACGCAAGTTACCTCAATGCGCCGCATCTACTTAGTTGATGCGCCGCATCGAACACTCAGACAGAAACTATAAACACTACTAGAAAAAGGGCTATCCTTGACTCGCTTTTTATGACCCACGCTACAAGATGACGCGCAAAGACCAAAGTCATAAAATAAGGGTCATAATCGGTTAAAATTTAGCCTAGATGACGCTCCCTTATCCCTTTATCCTCTTTTATATCAGATTTCATATCTTATCCTTCTCACTCTCTAATAATCAGCTTCATCTCTCCCCTCTCTCTCTTGATAACAGCCACACCATATCCACCACCAGCTGCCTTATCATTCTATCACCACCACCATCATTACCATCAAGGGGGACTAAGAAGGAGATCAAGGTGCTCTTGTTTTTTATTTGGGTTTGTGACCTTGAATCACCATCGCCACTCCTCTGTCCCTCCTCATGTCTCTCGATCTATGGTGTCACACCCTGAATTTACCTATTATGGGCAGCGGATTTGAATACCCGGGTGTAACTTTCATGGCATCCCATCACTAGATTATATT
>LBNU01031512.1:3944-19658 GCA_014162995.1 Artemisia annua | reverse complement strand
AAAATGAGAATGAACAACTTAAAGAAGAAATTAATAAACTTGAGAAATTTGAGAATAGTAGTAAATCACTCAAGAAACTAATTAGCATACAAAGAGTATCCGGAGATAAAACCGGGTTAGGATATAACTCAACCGAAGTGTCAACCAGTGAAACTAAAAATGTAAAATTTGAAGATGAAACTAGTGAGTTAAAACCTAAACCAAAAAACATTCTTTTGAAAGATAGATTAGTACCTATTGATAGTCATGAGGAAGTTAAAAGTTTTCATAAATCATCTTTAAAACCCGAGGCCGAACCTTTTAAACCAAAAATAAGGTCTAAAACTCCAACACCTAGAAAACCAATAAGTTCTCATCCTAGGTCTAAAACTCCTCAATCTAGAGTAAACAAAAATACACAAAACTTTCACAACAATCATCAAATGTGGAACTTCAATCCTTGGGGAATGATTCTACCATATATACACCCAAGTCAAATACAAAACATGTTCGGACCAAACAATTTCGGTCAAATGAGAAAATGGGGACCAACAAGATAAATTCAACACTCTTTGGAATACTTGGCAATCTACTCGCTTCTACAAAATCATGCAACCGTTTTGAAGACCTTGAAGAAGATTTGATTGAAGACTAAAAGGTACACATCTCTTTTAATTTTCATAAGAAGATTGCATGCTTAGTTTAGTATCTAGTTTATATATGCTTAGGATTGTCTTATAGTTTCCGTTAGCTATTATACATATATATATACATATATACCTATCTATATATAATAAGTATTTATATATATATATATATATATATATATATATATATATATACATATATATATATATATACTTAGTAATATATAGGAACTTATAACCTAGAAAACTCATTTGTTGATTTTCTAGAACAAGAAATTGTTCGTCTAACCAACTTTTCTTTTCCCCCTCGGCCTTCTTGAACTCTTACGTTCAAATGATACTCATGTTGATGTAGAGAAATGAGTCGACAAATCTATGGATGAAACAAATTCCCGTCATCTCTTGCGCTCGTCTCCCTCTCACATTCTCGTCTTATAAACCCAAATTATATAAATATACATATACTTATACTTATATACTGTTAGGTCACCATATTAGTAAACACAAGTATTCAAATGAGAGAAATGAGATGAGAAATAGACTTGGTTGATTAAGATCAATATGAAAGATGAAAGAACAAGAGTTTCCTTTAGATATGAAATTAACCAACAATATTAAAGAGTTACATAGCGTCCTATTTATAGGAGGAGGATAGGGCAACACTCCCTTCCTTTCCTATCATCTAGACGTATGGGCTTTGAGGCCCATTGGACATTTATTGATCTCGTCTTATAACCATACGAGTATTAAACTAAAATGTAAATAAAAGTGATAATACTAGCAACCTATTACATTTATTGAAATGACCGAGACTTGACTGAATAGTTGAAAACTATGATCCTAACAATCTCCCCCTAAGGATCGGTCATGAAGATTTGTTGATGGATAGAACTTTGTCACGGTCATCGAGGTTGCTTTGAGACGTCTTTTGTTCTTCAACATGTGAATGTTAACTTTGATAGCTTTAGACGTCTTCCAAAATGATAGTTGTAGAAATATATCATCGTTCTTTGATCTTTTCTTTGTTAATGTGAAAACGATAGATGAAGTAGTTTTCATTCATTTCTCCTTTTTCGAATCATACCTAAGGACTTCTGAATACTAACTATTGGTGATGTCCTTGGGTAGATCCCTCCGGTTTAGGCGGATCATAGGACGGTTATTCCTAACCTTAGTCACCTTATAACTCCATGATTATCCTAGTGATGCCTTTTGAAACCATTCATTTGAAAATCTCTCAAAGTGTTTGTGAATAAAAAAATTTTATAACACTTTGAGGGTTTTATTTTCTTATGAAATACTCCCCCTCCACATGTGCTTATGAATATTTTGCGGAAAATAACACATGCAGGAGAAGTTAGCACTTTAGAATTGATCCACTCTTAATAGACATATACCCGAGGGACACGGTTACGTTGCTTAGTTAAAGGGATGCATTGTCAGTTTTTAGGTGACAACTAGCCCTAATAACTACCTTGAAGTTGTAAACATTCCATAAAGGAAGTTAGACCCGTCAAAGTAATGTCTAGAAAGAGTTTCTCGAAACGGTACAATCTACTCAGATAAATCCTTTCGAATACTAACTGTTTTTGTTTCGTCAATTCTTGGGTCAATTCTGAGTCGAGCTCGAGTGAGATACAACTTTGCCACATCATATTTTGATCATTTTCTTCTTCTCCCCCTCAAAAATAGCATATTAAATGTTGTTTTTGCAAACGATTTTGATTAAAATATGCTTTTTGAGTTTTGTGGGGAGTTATCATCAAAGATTTGAGATTTCAAGAACGATGTTTTTGGTACCAGTTCCCCCTCAATTTGTGGATACTCATTGAGGTGAAATACTTGTCTTTTGAGTAGAATTGTGAAAATCTGAAAAGTTTGATAAATTCTACTCAAAAGTAAGAAGCCTTCGCTCCTTATCTTAGGATTGTAGCACTGAAGCGTACCACAGGGTCCTTTCTTTACAAGGTATAGGTTGTGCACTGTTATGCGTACACAAGCCTTAATAATTCACAATAATCAAGAATGAATTGTAAATAATGAAAGGTTATACCAAAAGCTTAAGTCTGGCAGATGGCAAACTTCTTAGAAACTTCAAGTTTGCATCTTCAGAAGATACTGAGACATTATGAATTTCTAGCATGCTTAGAAGATTTTGAAATCTTTCATAAGCAGAGTCAAGGCCTTCTCTTTCTCCAACAGCAAAGGTATCAAACTGCTGCTTCAACAAACTGGTATGCATCTTCTTAGAAGCTTCATTGCCTCCAAATCTGGTCTTGATAGCAGCCCACAACTGTTTTGCATCCTGAGCATTATGAAACTTAAGTAGATGACTGTCAGGAATGGCAGACAGCAGTATGTTGAGAACCTTGTCTTGAGCCTTCTTGACAGCAGCTGGTAGAGTAGGTTTAGGTGGTTTTGGTTGGCCTTCAACATGCACAGGTTCTTCTAAAACTTGGTTGCCATTGACGATGATATCCTAGAGAGAGGAATCAGTCATAGCAATGTACTGCCTCATCTTCATGCTCCATAGATCATACTCTCCCTTTTTGACAGTAGGAATGCGAACTGTAGTGATGGAAGTCATCTGAGGGGTTTCGGATGTTGACATGTTTGTTGAGTTGATTTAGCTTAAGGTATAGGGTTTCTTCTTAATCAGAGTTTCCACACAAGCTCTGATACCACTTGTTGGATCGTTATACTCTGACCAAACTATTATATAGCTTGTTAAGGGTTTAGTAGCCTTGGATAAATCCTAATCTACTAACAATGAAACACTGAATTACTCTATTAAGTATGCGGAATTACTTAACAAAGCTAAGAAGAATTAACCAAACTTTGATTATNGAAGATACTGAGACATTATGAATTTCTAGCATGCTTAGAAGATTTTGAAATCTTTCATAAGCAGAGTCAAGGCCTTCTCTTTCTCCAACAGCAAAGGTTTCAAACTGCTGCTTCAACAAACTGGTATGCATCTTCTTGGAAGCTTCATTGCCTCCAAATCTGGTCTTGATAGCAGCCCACAACTGTTTTGCATCCTGAGCATTATGAAACTGAAGTAGATGACTGTCAGGTATGGCAGACAGCAGTATGTTGAGAACCTTGTCTTGAGCCTTCTTGACAGCAGCTGGTAGAGTAGGTTTAGGTGGTTTTGGTTGGCCTTCAACATGCACAGGTTCTTCTAAAACTTGGTTGCCATTGACGATGATATCCCAAGAGAGGAATCAGTCATAGCAATGTACTGCCTCATCTTCATGCTCCATAGATCATACTCTCCCTTCTTGACAGTAGGAATGCGAACTGTAGTGATGGAAGTCATCTGAGGGATTTCGGACGTTGACATCTTTGTTGAGTTGATTTAGTTTAAGATTTAGGGTATAGGGTTTCTTCTTAATCAGAGTTTCCACACAAGCTCTGATACCACTTGTTGGATCGATATACTCTGATCAAACTATTATATAGCTTGTTAAGGGTTTAGTAGCCTTGGATAAATCCTAACACTGAATTACTCTATTAAGTATGCGGAATTACTTAACAAAGCTAAGAAGAATTAACCAAACTTTGATTATAATAACACCTTAAATCTGCTTATAGAATGCAGACTATTACAACTCTAACTTTTCTAAATCGTATACGTAAAACTCTATATAACTCTGACCTCCTAGGGATCCTTTTATAGGCACAAGGATAACCCTAAGTCGGTTTACAATACTTTACGTACAAGAATACTAATTCCTATTATAGTTTATCTTCTAGAATATTCTAAGCATCCTTGCAACCGAATTTCCATCAGCAGTCCTTTGATCTTTAATTTTAGTCAATGCAGTACTTCGACCTTTATATATGTGCAGTACTTTCATAAAGCAGTACTTTGACTTGCATCAGTACTTTGACCCAACATAATTGAAGTGCGGTGGTTGAGACATGATTAATGATTATGTGAAATGGATCTTTAAAGATAAAGAAAGGTTGTTGTTGTAGATTAGAAGTGTTGACGAAGATTCACGAATCCAAAATTCTGTTCTGCTTACTCGGTATAATTGCTTACTCGATAGGTGTTTATTCGATAAGGTGTACTTACTCGATAGGTTGTTTACTCGATAAGGTGTTGTTATGATGGTTACTCGATAAAGTTGATGAATGAAGGTTATTCGATAAGATTTCCTTACTCGATGAAACGAAATTCATGAAGTATAGTTTGGCTTAGGTGTGAATCAAAGATAACCTTACTCGATGAAACGATAAGGATGGGCTGCTTTACTCGAAAATCCAAACTAATCCTTACTCGATAAACACAACTGAACCTTACTCGATAACCCTAAGAATTCGTAGACCCTTACTCGAAATCCTATACTTACTCGATAAGCCCAAACCTTACTCGTTAAATAACGTAAGAACAGCCCTCTAATTCGTGAAAATAAGTCCTAAAACCTAGTTTTTGGACCAAATCTAACCTAAAACAACCTATATTATCCCTTGGCGATTGATACCACTTGTTTGGTCACCATTTTGTAACATAAGAACACATAATCTTTAGAGAGAGAAAGAGAGTAGAGAGAGAGAGTGGAAGGAACTCTTGTATGTGAAATGAAATGAACTTTGTTATTGCATAGAGAACCAACACCCTCCTTGGAGGGTTACATTAGTATTTATACTTGTAGTCTAGGGCAACTTACATCTTTACCATATTAGCACTATTGCCCCCTAGACTTTAACAAAGCATGTAAACTTCACATGATTACATGAAAACATTAATATAACTTAACTTAATAATAGTCTAAAGCAACCTATTACAAAACTTAATGACCGAGACTTGATATTAATAAAACGTAATCCTAACAAGTGGCTTCCTTTTTTGGTTGGTCATCATCTTCACTATCACTCGATGCTCCTCCAACGAATGCCTTATTCACCTTTGGCTTAGGACATTCATTGATGAAGTGACCTTTTTCACCACAATTATAGCATCCTTGGGTGCGTCTAGAGCTCTCACAAACCTTGTTGTCAACACCTCGGTTTCCACCAAAATTGTTTCTTCCACCATTCCCTCGGTTACCAAACTTCTTACCTCTTCTAAAGTTACCACCTTTCCTAAAGAATCTCCGAAAGTTCTTAGCCATAAGGTTGTACTCTTCGTCATCAACATCGTCTTCTTCATCACTACCATCTTGACTATCACTATCATCACTAGCTTGGCTACTAGTGACTTTAGCTTTAAGAGCTAAAGACTTAACCTTCTCCTTCTTGTCTTTGGTACTTGCCTTGTCGTTCTCAAGAATCATCTCATAGACCTTGAGATTGCCGATGAGGTCGTCAAGAGGGAGTTCCGCCAAATTCTTGGCTTCTTCAATGGCCATCACCTTTGGCCTCCACTTCACCGGAAGAGCTCGAAGAAACTTTCTCACATGGTTCTTGTTGTAGAAGCTAGGATCTAGAGCCGTAAGGCTTGTGATATTAGCATTAAATCATGTGTAACCATTGTCAATCGTTTCATCATCGGAGACCGAAAACTTCTCATATTGTTGAATGAGCAAGTCGATCTTACAATCCTTGATTTGTGAGTTACCTTGATGAGTAATGATAAGTGAGTGCCAAATCTCCTTGGTGGTCTTGCAAATATGAACTCTCTCGAACTCTCTTTGGGTAAAGGGGAGTAATCCTGCACCCTGGTAAATATATTAACGAAAACGTTTAAGTACAATGGATATGGGTGAATCCCATATCTCAGCCCGTTACATAGGCAAAAAGCTTACATAACAAGATAATTCCTATTTTCTAAACAAGAAAACAAACCATTAATCAAATGATAACATAGGACATAACGAAATAAATTACTTCCTAAGACCTTGAAGCTTGGTGCCATACATGGCATTAAAAGCATCTAAATTCCCTGGAAGATCATAAACCTGGTTCGCATAGTCATCGTAGTCATAGTCATCATAATCATTTTCAAACTCTTGGCCACCACCGAATAGATTAGCAGACTCATTAAACGGGTTAGCGACCACCTCATCTTCAGAATCCGAAACTACGATCTCTCCCACCTTAGAAAAAGGGTTAACTTTCTTAGTAGAAGAGGCGGGCGGAGTACAAGAATCACTAGTTTTAGAAGCCACAACCGACTCCTTCTCTTTCAAATCACTCACAAGGGGTTCTTGTGATGCATTACCTGTCTTAGTAGACTCATCTTCATTAACTTCCATTGTACGACCAGAATCCACATCATTGTTGGTGTCAGTAGTAGGAATACCAAAAGCATCCGTATCTCCCATATTAAGAGCTTCAAACTGGTTAGATGTAGAAATCTTCGTTCCACTCGAACTAGCCACATCAGAAGCATTCTTCTTATTAGCATCCACTTTCTTAGGTTTAGGAGAAGTCTTTTTGGGTCGATACTGAAACTGCTTACCCACAACTGGTTTAGTAAACCCTCCTTGACCCGGAATTGTACGACCATCTTGCTTTCCTTTCTTCTCTTTATTGACAGTCTTGAAACCATCATTAACAGGCATAGTAGGTGGAACAGAAGGCACAACAACTTTAGGACAATCAATAAGAGTATGACCAAAAATCTTACACTTATCACAACGCGGTGGTTTCCACTCGTATTCAACCCGAATCTTCTTAATAGTCGACCCCGTACCATTAAGTAAAGGTATCTCAACAGTAAGGCTATCCCTAAGCACCTCATCCGACTTCACCTCAATCATGCATCTAGCAAAACTACTACGGCCCCACGATTCCTTGCACATTTGGCTGGTAAAAGCATATAACCTTTTGGGTGTAACAATCAAAGTAGCAAGAAGACTAAGAGCATCATCAGAAAACATAGCAAGAGGAACATCATGGAATTTAACCCATATCGGGATGTTGGTCAAATCCTCTTTAAGTAAATTGGTGTTCAATGTCCATGGTTTAAGAATAATAGGTACATTTCTAATTGACCAAGGACCGTTTTCAAGAACCCCATCAACACCTTTCTTCGAGTTAAACTTAAAGAAAAAGAACCCCTTTGCATTCATCATTACCTTCTCAATACCAAACTTAGCCCACGCATTGCGTACATAGTAATCGAAAACAGGAAAAGCAGTCGTTGGCCAAGGA
Organism: Artemisia annua; assembly: GCA_014162995.1. Classification (NCBI taxonomy): domain Eukaryota; kingdom Viridiplantae; phylum Streptophyta; class Magnoliopsida; order Asterales; family Asteraceae; genus Artemisia; species Artemisia annua. The sequence continues at coordinate 11,925 of LBNU01031512.1, read as the reverse complement.
AGTACCCATACAGAGTGTTCTGAAACCTAGTGTTCACCTCTTCAACCACTTTCATAGGTACAGAAAGATCCACACCATTTGATTTCTTGCTACACTCTAGCCTACGAAAGTTAGATATGTATTTCTTAGGTTCATTAGAAGTAACACCAGCATACGATGTAGAAGGTTGTTTCAAAGCATCCACACTAACCTTCTCAATACCAACATCCCCATGTGCAATCGTATCAACCTTATCAGAACTATGAGACTTGTTAAAAGCCCCATGTGGACCATCCGGATCATTAACTAAAGGATCAAATGAAACCGGCTTCACTTGATTATTTTTGTCCACAATCGTAGATAATTCAATATCTCCATCATCAACACTCCACTCAGTAATAATAGGACCAGACAATGCAAGTATAGGCTGATTTGAACTAGGATTGACATCCTTAGGCTTCTTATGTTTCCTCATAGTCACCTTCGACAAATCAACAATAGCATTCAATTCATCAACATTCACATTAACAGGTTGTGTTAATCTATTCCCACTTATCCTAGAACCAGTAGTATTCTCAACAGTTTGTGAATCACTAGTTTGATCGGCCAAACTAGTTGAAACATCTTTAGGTCGCCCCCTGTATTAGCCCCCTTCGTAGCACTACTAGATTTCAAGAAGCCCTTATTCATCACGCAAAAACCCCACAACCACAATCACCAACAGCGTAGCAAGCATGTATGCAAAAACCAAACAGAAAGTTAAAACCCTAATCGCAAGATTAGGGTTTATAGTCAAACTCGTATAAAACTAACCAGCTCCCTTAATATAGCAATCTGATAATGATATGGTCGATTCAAAGAAGATTCAAAAGGGATAAAAAACCGACTTAGATGAATAGATATAGGAAGGATCGATTAGAGAACCCTAAAATCGGTTTTAGGCATAAACGATTTTACAAAGAACCCTAAAAATGAATAGTAAATCCACAAGAATAAGTGAAATCACAGCAAGAATCAAATCAAGAACCAATTAACACAAGTGTTAATCAATTACAGGATAAGATTAATACAAGAATCACAAGAATATGGCAGATTTCATGAAAAGCGATTTAGAGTTTTTTGAAGGAAAAAAATCGCCAGAGGGTTAGGTTTTGTTCTCTCTCGAACTCTCTTCGAGGTAGAGCATTGTAGATCATCATTTTGGCTTCTTGATCTTTAACAAGACTTTTCTTCTCATCTTCTTTTAACTCCGAGTATGGTTTCTCCACAATCAACTTGGTTTCGGGATCTAGCATCATGAAGACAAAATCACCATTTTGGATGATCTCCCACAAGTCAAGATCTTTGGACCTAACATAGGTCTCAAACCGGGTTTTCCAAAAACAAAACCCATCGGTTTCTAGCAAAGGTGGTCTTTTCATAGAACACCCCTCAACTTAGTTCTCTTGAGCCATGGATCTATACTCAACTTTACCAAAAATCTTAGTTAGGATTTTAGATTTTTGGAAAAGAAGTTTTTGACTTAAAACGACTTCTCGGGAAGGTATTAACGCTCAAAAACTTGAGTATTCCGCTCTGATACCAATTGTAGAACCGTAGAGGGGAGGGGTGAATATGGTTTCCTTGGCTTTTAGAACGTTTAAAAACTTTAAGCCTCGAAGAAAACCAAGTGGTCTAAGTTAGAGCAACCACCAACACAATCACAACCACAAGTATATAAAGCAAGTAAAGAACACCACGATATATATTGGTTCGGGATGGGGGGTTTATACCATCCGTACGTCCAGTTGCGAATCCACGACACCGATACTATTCACTAGTATAATCCTTTCGGTGGACTACAAACCGTTACAATTCACTCCACCGATATTCGCCAATATCGATGCTCACAAAAAAGGAGTTACTCCCACGGTATTCCACCCTCGGAAACCACCCTAAAGAATCATGTGATTCGACTTACACTTGGTCACCTAGACTACAACCAAAACTTCCACCCGGAAGTATCAAACCCCAACTAGATCCCCAATGATCTAGGCTTGGTCACCAAGACACAAGACTTCCCTTACAAACAAATAAAGGAATGAATGTTTGTTTAATCAAGCCGTAACCTAACCTAGAGACTCGATTGTAATAGAAAGGGTAAAGATAAGAAGACCCTGGACACAATCACAAGAGTGGATTGTTCTTGAGATTCTTCCCTTGCAAAAAGATGTATTCTTTCAAAGATGTTATTGTGTTTAACTAAGAACACAAGAGATAGAATTAGAGAATTAGAGAGAAAGAATGTAGAGAGAAAGAGTAATGGCAAGGGGTGAGGAATACAAGAGCCAAGGTGGGGTATTTATAGGCCAAGACCCAACTTGGGAAAATTTTACCGAGCCCGGCGTGTTGCCCATGCGTCAACGCGTTGGTGACGCGCCAGAGACTCTGCTGTAATTTTCCAAGATTTGGGTGTTGATCCTTTAAATACATAACCTTGTTAAACCCCTAATTGTACATCACACTAAACCTTAACATTAATCAATCTAAGGTTTAACAACTCAAATAGTCAATTTGGAAAATGTTATGTGAAGTGTTTATGAGAAAACAAATATCCAAGGGTAAAAGAGTAGAAATGATAATTTGGTAGGGGTAGAAAGGGTATTCCTCACATGGCATAATAGAGAAGAGAATATGCCATGGGATATTCCTCTATAGGGACGAGTGTGAGAGGTTGGGTTAAGAAGTAACCATGGTTAGTTTAAAAGAGTGTGTAGAGAATAAACCATGGTTAGGTTAAAGGCTATATCCAAGGGAATATTCCATCCTTGGTGTGGTTAAGAGTTAACCATGGTTGGGTGAGAATGGGTGTGTAGAGAACTAACCATAGTTGGGTTAGATGAACCATGGTCAGGTTAAGAAAAGGATATCCAAAGGAATATTCCTTCCTTGGAGAAGAGGGTGAGTGAAAGGTTGGGATGTGAAAGGGTGTAAGGAATATAAGGTTTGGATTGTGTGTGTGTAAGGGAATATGTAAGAAGGGATGTGATGGGGAGCCTTGTGTGTGTAGAGAAAGAGATGGTTGTGAGTAGTGTGTGTAAATTTGAATGTAAAGGTGTTGGGAGTATGAGATATGTGTTGTGAGGATGGGATGTGTATAGGGAGTGAGTTGTATGTGTAAGGAATATGTAAGATTGAAGTGATGGGGAGCCTTGTGTGTGTGAAGAGAGGTATCTGAGTGAAGTGTGTGTATTTTGATTGTAAAGATGTGTGTATGTGAGTATGTATGTGTAAGGATGTGTGTGTGTAGAAAAGAGTGTATGTGTGTATAGGGAAGTGTATGTATGTGTATAAGAAAGTGTATGGGAAGTTGGTAAAGTAAAGAGAATATTGTAAGAGGGAAAATTGTGTGGGAGTTTGTGAGGAGACAAAGTACACTTTTGTAAGTGGTGTAAGGGAATATTGTAAGAGGTTGTTGGGAAAGGATTTTGGGAAGGATTGTGAGAGATTTGGTGGTTTTGACTTTTGTAAAAATGTGATTAAGAAAAGATTAAGAAATAATCTAATTGCCATTAAGAAGAAAAGGTTTGGACAATTAAGATTATAGACCACTTTCAGATATTTGTTTTTAGTAGTTGTTGCTGCAGTTTAAAGGGCTTATTTCTAAGCATAATCAATAAGAATAAGCAATCCCAAACACGCCTTAAATTAAGTTCAAAAAAAATACTTATATGAATATATTAAAAATTTTATATTCTGGTGGAGGGCATGCAAAAATGTATGAAAATAAAAGACACGTGACATATATTTGAGAAAGGTAGCGTGGGAACACGGTACATGAGAAATTGGATATATAAAAAGGTGGCTCACCTCAATTAACCAAGCGATTATGACCGTCACCTAAACGTGTGGTCTAGACCACTTTCAGATATTTGTTTTTAGTAGTTGTTGTTGCAGTTTAAAGGGCTTATTTCTAAGCATAATCAATAAGAATAAGCAATCCCAAACACGCCTTAAATTAAGTTCAAAAAAAGACTATATGAATATATTGATTTTCTTAGTAACACAATATATGTAAAAATGATAGTGGATCAAGGGACTTATATGAATATATTGATTTTGTTAGTAACACTATTGAGTCTAAGAATTCTTGGAATCGTTCCAAAGGGTTGCAGAAATTTAGATTTATAAAACAATAGCTAAAACATAAATAAAAGAGTACATATAACTATTCAGAAAGATTATTAGGGCAGATAAATCGTACCCTGGGACACTATTGCTTCCACATCAGGCGCGTGATAAATTTTATGCTTTTGACGATTATACCATCCTTTTCCTGTTTTGAATTCTTAAAATGACAAAGAGATAAACGACTAATAGACATATTGTTAGGCCACACAATAATCAAACACTCATAAAAAAAACTGTAATATCAAAACATACACAAATGTCAACGTTTGTAAATCCAGTGCATGTTTCTCCTACACATCTGAACAAATTAGAGGCCAAATTATAATCCAAAAGGTAATTTTCATGAACGTCACTGCAATCCAAAAATTAACTAAAATAAATATCCATTTATAAGTTGAGGGGAAAAAAACCTTGATCATCATTATTTTATTGCAAACTTGTCATGAAGAAAACATAGATATCCGTAAACTGACCAAGGTTTTGTTGCAAAATCATAACAACCGATTACAGATTTAAAGTTGCATGCATAACTAAAATTGAAGACAAACGTGATACTTATTGTGATGTGATAAATACAATAAATTTGAAAATTGAATTACCTGTTTTTGTGTGAGATTGCATAACATTTTAGGGTTTCACATCCCACTTCGGATGTAAACCTGATTATCATCTTATAAGTGACCATGTATCCCTTATAATAATACTGATTTTTACTCCCAATAACACTTACCAAAACCTGCTACGAAAAGACAAAACAATTTAATAATCATACCGATTTCAGCAGCATATATAAACTTCATAAAACGTTGTGGCAAGCCTGAAACATAAACGAACAAAATTAAGAAAATCTTAACATGCAAAAATAATAATAAATAAAAAAAAAATTGATCGCCACAGGCTTTTTTTTGTGTATTTTTTGTGAATGATCTAGGTTTGTGTTTTGGGATGATATTCTGTGTTAATATCAATTATGATTTTCGTATAGAAATTGAAAATCAAATGCCGTAAAATAATGAAGATAAATATGGGACATATTTGAATAGAGATATGTAGGGTTTATGTTTATATTGAATTGTGGAGTTCTGATACGTAATATAAATCATCGTGCATTAAGGTTTGTTAGCTTTATCAATTTTGTTTTGGAAAAATAATAACAAAAGTTTCATTGTTGATGCGCGGGATCGCGACCACGCACTAGGGTTTTACTTCTCAAGGGATCTTGAGAAGCTTGCAATCCTCACCAGGCAGTGTACCTGACCGATGTAGTATAGTGTAGTGGCAAGTACCGGGGGATTGATCGTTTTGCAGGAATAGTGTCGTTAGGATTGAAAAGCTACTCTAATAGGTCTAGGGGTGAGGGAAGATTCTTTTTTGTATTTTATTATTTTTAGGAAAGCAAGTAAAAATCTCGGGTTTTGAAGGAGTGGGCGGAATTAGTTGCTAGTCAACTAACCCAAATAACTACTAATGCAAATAAAATAAAATAACAAGAAAGTAAATGGTTGTGAAAACTAATATGGAGAGAAGTGTGTTTACTTAGATTTCCTTACTCCCTAACTATCTTTTACCGATTGATTAGTGTGTATTAATTGCGTGGATGACGGATTGTATTCCTTAATACCATTCGTAGGGGTGTGTACGGACTTCCCCTAACTCTATGAGCTCCTACTTCACTCCTATGTCGAGCCGGCTAAGAAGCTCCTAACATGGGATCACTAGAATTCGCTCATGCATTAAATACAATCAAATAACCTTAGTACACCTTGGTTCATGTTTCTTAAGACGTTCAAGCATGTTACCAACCGGAAGTCTGCCAGTTTTCTTAAGCCTAACATCGATAATCACCCATCCAATACAATTAATAACACACCATTCAATCAATAATCAATAGTTAGGTTTCATTAGATCTAAGCAAACACAAAGAAAACCTAGCCTAGCATGTTAAACAAAAGACAAGAACAAGATAGAATCAAACAACACATAGACATATTGAATGATTAATTGATTACTTATCTTCAATGTAACATGAGAGATCCAAGGGTATAAAACCCTTAAAAAAGCTGCAAAAATCGTCTAGGGTTTCTCTCTAAAAAGTTCCACACAAGTTCCCCCTTTATGACTAAAAATTATGCGAATATATATATAGAAAAACCGATCTGACGGCGTCACGTTATAGCCTTGACGCCGTCACCTCGCCGTGGTTAGGGTTTCTTGATGGCCTTCTTGACGTCGTCCCCCTTTAAACCGTTCTGACTTATCAAGACTTGACGCCGTCAGCTCCATGCTTGACACCGTCTGGAGTACTATTCAGCAGATTTTTGGCACTTTGTCGAATTCTTCACTTTTATGCTCCAAAAACGTCCAAAATGCTTCCTTTTCCAGAATTTCTCTCCAAAGTACCTAAAATACCAAAAGGAACGATTTAGGGCGATATTTGATCAAATAAATACGATTTAGGGCTTAAATGACCCCCGAAAAGCGGTACACTTTTCGCCTTATCAAATACCCTTACACTTGAGATTTACTTGTCCTCAAGCAAATGCGCTTTTATTCTAATGAAAATACAAGTTAGGGGTCATTTAACACTAATATAAAAGTAATTACAACAATTAATCGTTCCCCTTTAATCATAATAAGCACGGAGATTACCTACTAGCACCTCACAAGTAGTGTTTAGATACTCACATCTCTCAGGTGTCATGGAATTATATCTCATAAATGAAAATGGACAATATCTCTCACTACCTGTCATAGCAAATAGATTACCATAGGCTTGAGAAAGGATCAAAAACCTTCTCCACTAGGCGTAAGCACCTAAGATAAACTATCAAAGAGGGCTTTACAAAAAGGGTTGTAACGAGGTGTAGGGATATGATAAACACGGATTTGTTGGATAAGGGAGATTTTACTGGTGGCGAGTTAAAGATCTTGATTAATTACATGTACAATATGGCGTTGCTAAGCCAAGACTAGACTCGACTAACGCTAATTAAAAACTAATAAAACATAAACATAAAAAGAAACGAGATGGTAGTCCGTATGTTTTTTCTACTTTTCTTTTTCTCATTTTTTTTTTTTTTTTTTTTTTTTCGATTTTTTTTTTCATACACTCTTGCCCTACCATCCAAAATAATACATCATAGGGGCCTCGGTTCTCCCCTTACACTTGAACTTTTACATACTTTACAAATAACTATTCTAATGACTCGAATTAAGATAATCGAAACACTTGGAGTACTTTTAAAATATTTAGCACATATGGGGGTAATAATGTTGTTCTTCCCCATTACTCCATTACACTAGTACTTTACCCATGAGTCCCAATCGTCCCAAAACAATATTTACAAGGATATGACTCGACTTAGCAACCATGTAATCAATTAGATAATTAACTAAGGGTTTAAACAAATGTTGTCACAATAATGCACTAAAGGTGAGTGCATACAAAGTAGGCTAAGGCGATTTGGGTGTACATTTAAGTGGGGTGTAACAAATTCTTCCTTTAAGTACATCTAAGGCTAATGCTTAAAGTTAGAAACGAAAAGATAGGCTCAGAGGGGTGTACTAGGGGTATCGTGTACCAAAAATGGGTACAACGCTAAGGGTGTGGGAGAATTACTTGACCAATGTAGTCAAAGTAATTATAACAAAAACACAGGTGTAAAACAAGGGTTAATCCTAATGGCTCTTATCATGTAGTAAATCTAACTACACGAATGTAGTCTCACTTGTGGATTCGGGATGGTCCTATCGCAAGTTCTAGAATCTAAGTGCTACCAGTACACACGTAAGCATTAAAGATGAATGCTTTTCCTACCAATTCTAGGGGCGA
>LBNU01031510.1:11065-22343 GCA_014162995.1 Artemisia annua | reverse complement strand
AGCAATTCAAAAATGGATAATGACGCAGTTAGATTCATTACATTCTGGAACAAGAGAAATAGATTTTTTGGAATGGCAAGAAGAGGCGAGTGAAGAAGAAAGTTTTGATGAGCATATGGCAGCTAGCAGAGGAAAGAGCCAAAGAATCCAAGAGTTACAGACAATCTAACTGGAATTACCTGAAACACTTCCAAAGACCCTGTAATACTATGATAATTTTTTCTTGTTGAAACAGATGACATGTTTGTTAGCCACTTCAGCTAGCATCCAATTGCTGATTGGAACATTGTACAAAGAGTTTGGTGAAGCTTGAAAATTATCGAGTTGGAGGGTGATGTAAGTTACAAGATTGAAGATCTTGTAATATCTTGTGACAGACAATCGAACCACTCTATGGGCTGCACAATTAAGTTAAGTTTGAAATCCAGTAGTGTAAGGCTATGAGTTATGGTACATATTTCAAAGAATTATAATCCAGCTCAAGATCAGATATTGAAGTTTGAAGCAGAATAACGGACTACATTGTGAGAACATTATAGTCAAGTGATTTCATCATATTTCTATCAGGCTGGAGTTGATGTGTTCATGCTTACTGAAAAGGAGTATCCATTGAGAGAAGGTGTTCTTACTGTAATGCTTGCTTCTAAGCTCAGATGTGAAGAAATAACTCCTCATCTTCAAGACTTGCTTGACAGGATAGTGTTGCAGAATTCTAGAGAGTGTGAAAAGCTGAGAAGAAGGTAGAGTGTTTGAAAGCATCCTCCTGGTGTTTGTATGAGCTTGTAAGAAACTTGCATATTTTCAGGGGAAATATCAAGTTTAGTGGAGGATTGTTGGGTTTTGAAGTAACTCTACTTCTGGATGCTACACTGCTGCTAACTAGTCAAGTCTACTGCTAAGTGCAAAATCTCTACTGCTAGACAAGACTACTGCTGAGACTCTACTGCTGGAAGTATACTGCTGAGACTCTGCTGCTATGTGATAAGTTTATGTACGAATATTTGTATTTATAGTATAGATATTATGTAATATTCTATAATGTTAGAAGATCATAGTCGTGGGTAGGAAGTTGTATGTAAGTCTGTAGGGTTCCTTGGTGTATAAAGGAGATCCTAGGGTTAGACTAGAGTACGAATTATTCTAGCAGTGTATTCACTTCAAGGTTGCAAAACCCTAGCACTATTCAGAGTGCTTGTATTCAATATATTGAAGTGTTTAGTTGGTGATATTATTGTGTTTGTGTTCATCTTAAGTTAATCAATAAATTCCGAATATTGATTAAGTTTGTAACAAGTCAGCTTCTATACATTATTGTCTTGGTTTATCTAAGATAATAATACTAGATCAATTGCTCAACTAGGATCAACAAGCTATATGGTCATCAACTCACCATATTCTAAGTGATTAAGAGTTGGCTAGTCCATAGCAAACGGCTCATGGTAAAGACATATCAAATCCGTTGATAGCTGATAGTTTGCTAAAAACTATGATCAGAGCAGTACTTTTAACCTATGTTTTATTTTACCACTGCTCTTAGAAATTTTGTTGAAAAGTTACCACTGCTAGTTCACAGTTACCACTGCCAGTGTTATTTTTACCACTGTTGATCTAGCCGTTACAACTGTTGTGTCAGTAACTAAATTTTAACTAGCCGTTGAGTATAACTCTTTTATCCTTACATAAAGGGTGAAAATTAGAGAATTATCCACTTACCTATTTTAAATTTATTCTTTTATTAAAGATAAATCCTTTCTATAGATAATCTCTCTTGCTTATAATTCTCAAACCCTAACCGTATAAATCTTTTCATCTCAATCAGCTTGTTCTACATTCAATTCATACTCACACAATCATTCTTTTCTCAAAATACACTATGGCACCATTAATACAACTGTTGTGTCAGTAACTAAATTTTAACTAGCCGTTGAGTATAACTCTTTTATCCTTACATAAAGGGTGAAAATTAGAGAATTATCCACTTACCTATTTTAAATTTATTCTTTTATTAAAGATAAATCCTTTCTATAGATAATCTCTCTTGCTTATAATTCTCAAACCCTAACCGTATAAATCTTTTCATCTCAATCAGCTTGTTCTACATTCAATTCATACTCACACAATCATTCTTTTCTCAAAATACACTATGGCACCATTAAACTTTGCAGATGAGCACAACCAAGTGGCCTACTTGCAGAAGTCAAACGAAAAGAGTGGCCCTGTTTTTCATCATATTGTGGATTTTCTCAATACCACTCACATAAGCTATGCTTTAACTCTAAACCCCATAATCTATGTCTCTCAAATCAAACAGTTTTGGAACTCTGTAGAGTCCATCACTATTGAAGATAGAGACACACATGAAACTGTGGATACTCTTAGAGCCACAGTGGATGGGGTAACTATTGATGTTACTGAATCATCCTTGAGGAGAATTCTCCAATTGGATAATGGTATCATCACTTTGCCCAATCTAGAAATTCATAAACATCTCTCAACAATAGGGTATGATACATCTGACAAAAAGGTTACTTTCAAAAAAGGATGTTTTTGCCCCCATTGGAGATTTTTCATTCATACTCTTTTGCATTGCCTAAGTCCTAAGAAAACATCTTATGAAAAATTCAGTTCAACCTTGGCTTACCCTTTGGTTTGTTTAGCCACAGATAGGACTTTTAACTTTTCAAAGTTTATTTTTAATAGTATGAAAGGCAATGTAAAGAGTCCATATAAATTTTTGATGTATCCAAGGTTTGTGCAAGCAGTGTTAAATNGTCCTAAGAAAACATCTTATGAAAAATTCAGTTCAACCTTGGCTTACCCTTTGGTTTGTTTAGCCACAGATAGGACTTTTAACTTTTCAAAGTTTATTTTTAATAGTATGAAAGGCAATGTAAAGAGTCCATATAAATTTTTGATGTATCCAAGGTTTGTGCAAGCAGTGTTAAATGAATTACCACTGCAACCCCACAAAAGAGTTTACAAAATCCCCTGTCTTAAGCCAAAAGTTTTCCAAAATATGGATAAGGCTTCAGATGGATGGAATGGGGAATTTAAACCACTTTTTCCTGAAATGCTTGCAAAGATTGCACAGGTACAGGGTGAAGGTGCAGCAATCCCAGTTGTACCTCAACACACACCCACTATTACAGTTCCACCTATCAATTAGACCCCACCAGTTACTCACACATATGAGAGGAGGCAAAAACAGCCAACTCCTCCCATTACAACATTGCATGTCCCTGAACCTTTTGGTTCCAGGCTTCAACCTAGTGCAACTAGGGTAGAGACTGAACCAATGCCCCATGATTCACCTCTCCCAGCAGGTAACACAATTGGAACTGATGAGGGCAGTGGGCAACAAATTGAATTGATGGAACTTTGTACCAAATTAGCAAAACAGGTTGAATCCTTGGAGAAAGATTTGGCACAGACAAAGAAGCAACATGCCAAAGATCATAAGAGTATGCAAGCTGAGATTCAGACCTTGAAGGAAGAAGTGCAGGGGTTGAAACAGAAAAGAACTGCAAAGATTGTGCTCTCATCCCCATCCTCACCTCATGTTGGTGACTCAGAAGATTTCAGTGCAGATATGGGTAATTCTCCCAAACAGGGGAGGAAAACAGATGCTGAGACTAAGGGGAGGAGAATAGACTTTGAAGATGATGCTGATTTTGATTTTGGCATCTCAGACTTGAGATTTGTTGAACCAGTTGGAGCAAGCAATGACACTGAAGCAGTTGCTACTCATGAAATAGCGGAAAGACTTCATAATGATGATCCAACTGAGTTAGTAGGTTCAGGTGTTCAGATCTTACCTGAAACAATTTTGGACACAGCTACAAGTCAACCTCAACAAGTTGTTTCCACTGCAGAGCAAGTATCTTCAACTGCTGTTCTTTCCACTAATGATCAGATGGTTCCCACTGCAGGTCAAAATATTACCACTGCAGAGGAAGAAATTGAAAGAATTAGAAAGGAGAAAGGAAAAGCAGTTATGGCTAGTGAAGAAACTGAGCAACCAAAGAAGATTTCAGCTAGAGAACAAGCTCAGATATACCATGATGCTGAAGTTGCAAGAAAAATGTTAGAGGATGAAGCTGCAAACAAGAAAAGACAAGATGAGTTAGACATTGCAAGCTTCATGGAGGCTGAAAGATTGAACAAATTGGAAACAACTGTTCCAATGGAAGTTGCTCCAATTTCCACTGTTCCACCTACAGTCTTCAAAGAGAAAACTGTAGAGTTCACATATGTGCCAACTGAAGATGAAATCCAGTTTATGATTGATAATGATCCAGTTATCAAGAAGAAGGCTATTGAACTTATTGCAGATAGGACTTTAACTGAAGAACAAAGATCAGCTCAACTATCTGATTTTATTAAAATGAAGAATGAACAAGCACTTCAAGAAGCAATAGGTAAAGTCATAAAAGGTCAAAAGAAGGCAAGACAACCAACAAAGGCACAGGTTATTGTACAAATGAAGACATATTGTTGTCATGTTGGTGGTTGGAAAATGTCTCAGTTCAAAGGAATGTCACATGATCAGGTTGAAGGGATCTATTACAGAGTCAAAAGACAAGATAAAGATTTCATCCCAATGAACTCTGAAAAAGAAGTAAGAAGATTTCCTAAGCTCAAAAGGAAAGCTACAACTTCTGAACAAGAAACCACCAAGAAGACAAGATTTGCTCAAGAACAAGATTTCCAATCTGAGAAGCTTACAGAAGATCAGTTGAATGCCATGATAGTGATGGAAGGAGATTTTTATCCAGATCCACTACAAGTCAGACATCCTATTGTTGATTGGGAAATTTATACAGCTAAAAATTTTGCTTCAACATGGAAAATTACCAGATTAGGTGGTGAAACTTCATCCTTCATTAAATTTGAAGATCTTCTTAAAGCATGTGATAGAAGTGATCTTGATATGCTTTGGAAGATGGTTTAAGAAAGATTTAAGGCAGATAACCTTAAAGATATGGGTTGATTTAAGGAGACTTTATGAACCTGATTCTAATGATAGGTACTGTAAGTTTGAAGCTACATATCTCAGTACTACATGGACATATTATGATTTATGTGAGGTTCATCATGTTTCTAGAAAAGCTGGAGTGGATGCATTCATGTTTGCAGAAAAGGAATATCCACTTAGAGGTGGAACTCTTGCAGTGATGTTGTCAACAAGATTAAGAGTTCATGAAATCACGGAGAAGGTTAAGGCTTTGCTACAGAAGATACAAGATCAGAGTTCAAGAGCTATTCAAGCTTTGAGAAGAAAGTGAAGTGTTTGGAAGAATTCCCCCTATCCTCACAGATGCTGATTGTTTGAAGAAACTTATTGATTTGCAGAGAAATCATAAGTTTAGGGCAGGATTTTGGGAATAATGCTAACAGTTACCACTGTTAAGCTTGTGGAAGACACTGCTGAAGAATGCACTAGCAGTGGAAACACATTACCACTGCTAGTAAATATTATTACCACTGCTAATATGATAACTGTTATGTATTCGTATATAGATAAGTATAGAATAGATCTTGTGTATATTCTATTTAGTTAGCTTTATACTTATCTTGTAAAAGACTCCTTGTGCTATAAAAGGAGGTCCTAGGTTAAAGTTCTACATACGTATCTTTGTGAAAGCTTCAAGGTGTAAACCCTAGTGATATTCAGATCACTCGTATTCAATATATTGAAGCTGCAAGTTTGGTTAAACCTTTGTGTTATTTACATACAACTGTTCTCACTCACAATACAATTCATAACTAATCTTCTAAGTACTACTAAGTAAATTCCGCGTGCTTGTTAGTATTATTCAAAGTATCACTCTAACACAAGGCGTGTGTTAAGATCCATCAACGTCTGAGGATGTCACAGAAACTACTGTAGGACTTACAGTGTCTTCAAAAAAAATAAATGAGACCATTGTATAAATAACAATGTCTGGGAAATAGGAAAGACTATTGTAATCAGTTACAAATGTCTTGGAGGAAGTTTCGTAATCCTAAAATGCACGAGTAGATACATGATCGGGAAAATATGGTTGCGCCGTAATGTCTTGAAATAGGCATATGCAGATATGATTAGTACATCGTTTATATAGAATGATCAAAAGTATGTCGAGTGTGTATATATCAATATACTAGTATGTTCGTGTAGCATATTATGCATAAAAGTCACATAATCGTCTAGAGGTTGGAAGGCACAAAGAGCGTAAGGCTATAAAATGTTTTTGCGTAACAGATGTTATAATTTAGGTCTCAATTAGACCCGTTTCTCTATAACTATAGCTCTGATACCAATCTGTAACACCCCCAATTTCGACTATGCAGTGGAATTCAAACTGGGTGTTACTCGATGGCACAATAGTTGTAACAATAAAAAACAAACTCTAATTGAGTCATTTTAAAAGATTTATCATTCGAATTGTATAAATATCAGAGTTTACAAAATGAGGTCCCATTAGTTGCACGGTTTACAAATTACATTAAATAAGTTTTCGAATGATAATAAAACTGGCATAGAATACAATGCTTCATTGAACACTGGCATATAATACATTGCCGTAGGGTTCCTTTTATACTATAAGGAAACCCTAATTCTACAAAACGTGTGAAAGGATAACTGCATATCTTCTCCTAAGATATCTAACCGTGTACATATCCTTTCCTATTATATCTCCTAAGATATCTATTCTGTTAAACATAAATAGAATTAACTAAGACTGCCAGACTTAACTTAGTACTGCCAGTACTAACTAGCTACCCGATTTAACTACTAACAGACATAAGTCTGTTTACAATAGTTCCCAACAATCCTCCCTATAGGATACACATAATCATAACCTCGTATGGTTCATCTAGTTCTTGGATAGAATAGGTGATAAGTTAGAGATTAGTTAGAGAGAGAAAGTGGGAGCCTTTTAGAGAGAGAAAGAACAAGTGAAATGTATAACTAATGAAAGGTCCAACCTTCTCCCTTGGTGGGAGAGGGTATTTATAGTTACAAGGAGATGAGTGCCTCTAGTAGGCTGTGGAGCGGGCTGACAGAGGGTAAAAGACCCGACCCGACACCACGAATACTAACTAAACTAAACTACGTATTAACTACTATATAAAATACTACGAGCACTACAATGCTTTAACATACTTGGGGTGACCGAATCTTCTATAGGAAAAAACGTATTCCTAACAATCTCCCCCTAAGGGAGGTCACCCCAGAAATTAAATCTTGATTCTAGCATTGAGATCTTTGTAGATAACTTTGTAGCTCGCAGTTGTTGATTCTTCAGTGAAATGAACTTTGTGCTTTCAGCAGCGGACTCTAGATGACTTGCTTAATGTGTAGGATGATCTTTGGCATTGTTTCGTGTTCATCATCTAAGTATGTAGCTTCAAGTTATCTTTTAGTATTAGTGTCTCTATGTGATGTAATGACCATCTTAGAGCATGAGTACCTTTGACTTGTGTGATCTTTGAGCTTTCTTTTGAGATCATCAGGCACCGTAAATCTCCAAATTATCCTTTGTTGTATTACCGTCATGTGAGGTTGTGACTTTTGGGCTGGCATGCTCNGATGACTTGCTTAATGTGTAGGATGATCTTTGGCATTGTTTCGTGTTCATCATCTAAGTATGTAGCTTCAAGTTATCTTTTAGTATTAGTGTCTCTATGTGATGTAATGACCATCTTAGAGCATGAGTACCTTTGACTTGTGTGATCTTTGAGCTTTCTTTTGAGATCATCAGGCACCGTAAATCTCCAAATTATCCTTTGTTGTATTACCGTCATGTGAGGTTGTGACTTTTGGGCTGGCATGCTCACATTCTTCTATTTTAAGAGACTTTATATCAGAGTTGCGGAAGTATTGTTGTGAGTCCCTTATTATTCGTGATCTTTATAGAGAATGAGTTAGCATTGTGAATTCATAGCCGCATGCTCACAATGAGTTAACATTTTTTGATCTGCTGTATCCTCATCGACCATCAACTGCAACCGCCATTTGCTGTATCCACTCTCGTCGAATGGGGTTGCAAGAACCACGGTTCCCCGTTGATCAGTATTTCAACTGCCTGTGATCAGGTAGAATTTCGAAGAATCTCCTTGACAGGGTTTCGCAGCTGTGCTAGCCGTTCTCAAACCGGAGCGTCTAAAAGTAGACAACACGGAATGAGTGAATCAGTGAATTGAGATTCACTGATTGATGAGAAATCGTTTTCCGAGAAAAAGCAGTCTCGTATTACCCGATAAAGAGTTTTTGTTAACACGACGACCCTTTTGTAAGCAGGATCATATTACAATCATAAATACTTTTGTTTGAAAATTTGTGCGCAGTCGATGTGCTAGAAAATCAATGTTGAGCACATCGACGGTTTTTCAAAAAGTATTCGTCAATTCATTCCCTGGAACAAGTTTGATTCAATAGTGAATCGCACCATCGTTGCTTTCCAGTTTTCACAAGCTTGATCCTTGCAGGATCTCACATGTCACCTACCAAGAGCTTGTGAGATGTTCGCTCTAGAAGGATTTCCATCTTCATTGTGAATATTTTCATATCACTCGAATGTTCTGGCAATACCACAAGGATAATGCGTAGGACTCTAAATATATTATCTTATTTTTCACGGTGTATGAAACAGAAGTGTGTCCTAATGAGATTCATGGATGATCTCTTGGCTCTAGACTCAATAGTGCGTTTTGATCCGCTCCTGGAGACTGGAGAGGCGTCTCCTGTTTTGGCATCAACATGGCTCGCAATGAGCGGTTGATACATTATGCAGGGTTCCCCGTGAGAATGAAACAAGTCCTTTTAAGAGAACTTGAGTGGCTAGGAAGGTTAGTGCAGTGCGTCACTGGGTCCATGACGTCTTGTCTTCAATACCGGTGTTACCTTAGTAACCAACAGTAGCATATGTATTGAACCAGGTTTCTACCCTAAGGTTGAATATATGGAGGGCTATTTCTTTTCACCCTTTATCATTTTATTTCTTTTTAATTCTTCAAGTCCCTTCAGTGCTTACCGAGACTTCATTACTAGAACCTTGTTGGGTTTGTTCCAGTCCTAGTTCAATCTCAGTCGGCACTCTTCCCTTTCTCACTTTTCTCCTTTTTTGCAATCATTCCTAAGGACTTCTAATGTATCTATTGGTTTGTCCCTGGGAAGATCCCTCCAGTTCTGGTGGATCATGGGAATATATACCTAACCTTACCATCCTTATAACTCCATGCTTTAAAGTAAAGTGGTCGGTCTTTTGGTATCTTTCCACAATCGCCATATATAACCAAATCATTGAAAATTCTCTCAAAGTGTTTATGATTAAGAAACACATTTTCTTAACACTTTGAGAGTTTTGTAACTTTTCAAATGCTCCCCCTCAACATGTGCTCATAGGTTTTGATTGAAATTTGCACATGTCGGGGTGAGTTTCACTTTTGAATTGATCCACTCTTAATAGACATATACCCTAGGGAGACGTTTACGTTGCTTAGTTAAANTATAACTCCATGCTTTAAAGTAAAGTGGTCGGTCTTTTGGTATCTTTCCACAATCGCCATATATAACCAAATCATTGAAAATTCTCTCAAAGTGTTTATGATTAAGAAACACATTTTCTTAACACTTTGAGAGTTTTGTAACTTTTCAAATGCTCCCCCTCAACATGTGCTCATAGGTTTTGATTGAAATTTGCACATGTCGGGGTGAGTTTCACTTTTGAATTGATCCACTCTTAATAGACATATACCCTAGGGAGACGTTTACGTTGCTTAGTTAAAGGGATCCATTATCAGCTTTTAGGTGATAACTAGCCCTTATAACTAACTTGAAGTTGTTAACATTCCTTAAAAAGGAAGTTAGACCCGTCAAAGTATACATCTACGAAGAGCATCTCGAAACGGTACTTTCTACTAGGATAAATCCTTTTGAATTCAAAGTTTGTGTTTCGTCAATTCATGAGTCAAATCTGTGCCACGCTCAAATAGGATGCCAAAATTATTATTCATCACACAAATCATTTTGCTCCCCCTCAATATGTGCATTGGTTCAAGTTTAAAATTTTACAAAAACCTAAAAAAATTTTTTGCACATACGGGAGAGCGTACATTATAGTCCAAAAGCATCACATTTTAAATCAGATTTCATATTTAAATCACATTCTCTCCCACGATCAAAAAATTTCAAATCTTTTGAGATTTTGTGATCCCAATTGATTTAAATGATTTTAGGAAAAAATGGGAGAAAATGTGGTAAAATTTTAACATGTACTGATTTTTTGAGACACTTTTTCACTGCTGCTGGTGCACAAAGTTTTTAAAGGTGCAGATATTTTAAGCAAATACGCTCCCCCTCAATTAATGACCCGTTTTCTATTTAATGAGTTCGAGTCATTAAGTAGAGCGGTAGGGTATTTGTGAAAATTTAAGTCCAATAGCCACCTTCTAAACCACAAAAACTCTCTTGAAGAATCATAAAAGAGAGAGATTTTGGGATGAAAGAAGACTTCTCTTCTTTTACTAGAAGTGATGCACTGACACGTACATCAAATCGAAGCAACATGGATATAAAGTAATCCATGCCCGAGTGAACTTCACCCGATGAGAGGAACAACCGTCTTTTTGGCGACATGTTTTCCCCAAGGATACGAGCGGGTTGCTATCTGAAGTAATAGCAAGCCGATAAGACATGTTTTACCAGGTTAATATAACTTCTGCTCGAGCTTCATTTAAAGTCCTATGCCATTAATGAATGACATTTATAGAAGCTTAAAATGTTATCGATACACAAAAGACATGCCTAGGATGAAGCTATTTTTGGTATTTTGCGTTTTTCAGATTTTTTATGGTTTTTCTAGGTTTTTATATTTTTGTATTTTTCTTTTTGGTTTTAAAGAATATGTACAAGGATATGTGCCGCAAATCCATTACTCGTCATTTTCCTCCTGAAGACTTTTGAGTGACTCAGGAGTGATACTCTTCATTCCAAGACGCGGGAGAATGAATTGAAACTGTTCTCTGGGAAGTGCCTTAGTGAAGATGTCAGCCAGCTGAAATTCTGTCCTCACAAAGTAAAGTTCCACAATCCCTTTTTCCACTTGTTCCCTGATGAAATGATGTCGAATATCAATGTGCTTTGATCTGGAGTGCTGGACGTTGTTGCAGCAAAGAGCAATTGCACTTTTGTTGTCACAGTACATCAGAACTTTGTTGTACACAAAGCCATAATCAGATAATTGAGATCTCATCCAGAGGATTTGAGCACAGCAAGATGACATGGCAATGT
>LBNU01031509.1:118601-137758 GCA_014162995.1 Artemisia annua | reverse complement strand
CGTACTTATTACAGTATTATATTACATGATAAAGGATTCGCTACTCTAAAAAAGAATGTCTTGGACAAAGTGTTCTTCAAATAATCAAGAAACATATTGGTGGTCCTTATATTTAAGGTTACTAGGTATGTATGCCAAAAGTATTTTGGAAGTTTTATTCAGTATGACGTCGTTGAAATTTATATGTTTTGATTAAAGTACGTAACATCGATAAAAGAAAAATAGAATACAAATGATTTTTCAAAATTCGACATTTTCAGTTATGCATTATTATTAACTGATTTTACAACACTTTACATCAGCGTATGATGTCAATCTGCAAAAATTGACGCAAACAAGTTGATATTAAGAATTATTTGCTAGCATCATATCCGATTTCACTTCTTTATAAGAACAATATTTTTTTTAATACTTGCGATTTTATCTTATCTTCTTTGGTTTCCTTCAGCTGACGTATTCAATCATATCGCTAACATGATATTTAATATTTTTTCTTTGCTCTAAATTTTATTCACTAGTTTTCGAAATTCTAATTATCAGGATGGCAAGGAAATTTGATGAGGCATCAACAAATGGCGAATTACGCAGCAATGACTCCACCAGTGAACCAAAGAATGATGGGTTGAATGAATATTGTTTGGCCAATTTGAATTTTATTGTTTCTTTTTACACTTCACATTCATGTAATCATTGTATTTCATATATTCTGGGTAGACTTATGGAGTTGTTTATCCTTGTAAGCTTTTATAATTGATCGTACATTTATATTATGTAAAACATATATGTATTATATAAATCTGACAAAAGATTATCGTGGTTCCCAAAACTATCAATCAACATATCCGATAAAGAGTAACAAGGATATATATATGATTCCCCGATGATTTAAATCTTTTGGAGAATATTTCTAACAAAGAGTGACATTTTCATAAATGTACACATAAATCTGATGCATCCTTGGAAATAAACTTTTGACCCAAAAGGTTAAATTTGCAGAAGAGTAATGACACAACTCCAAAAATGCTAATGGAGCCCGGTTCAAAACATACATACAGACTGGTTTGACAAACGGACTTAATGAGGATGGACTGTATGGGAGCTTTAACTAATGATCTATTTCAAGAGCTTTCACGTTTCTGTTTCTAACTGCAACCAGGTTCTAAACCTAGCTATCTGTGATTCCACCTCATCTTGATGTGAAATGCTTTACGCTTAAATATAAAAAAATATGAGCAAAAACTCGGAATTAGGTAAGTGTCATTTCACTCAACTAAAATTAACAAGATATTCAAGGCAAACTAACAATGGTAAACGAGAGCAGTTCAACGAAAGATAATAATAATAACAACAAGGGTAAACTACTAAAATGAATTATCATCTAAAAATGAATGCTATACTGAGAAAAATATGTAGTAGTAGTTAGCTTCTAATACTAGTTTGTTTAATTTAGCATGCAATGAATTGAAACTTTTGCTTAACTAAAATGATTTTTTTTTTTTCTCTTTAAACTGCTGTTTTGGTTTTACGGTGTTACAAACACCACCATATCCCTTGGCTACCAACAGGGACGGAACCAGGGGTTCCACAGGTTCCCCAGAACCTCATGGTTTTTTCGATGTAGCGTTAATTTTGAAAAAAAACATCGATTTGTCCTAAATATCCCGGTCCATCGAAATGTGTTTGGTTCATCGATTTTAACTCTATTATATTACGGTTTAAAAAAATTTGTGCATCCGGTCATATTTGGTTCTGAATCCGTCCCTGGCTACCCGCAAAAGATATAAAATCGCAAAATTGTCAAAAATTATTCGTCAAAGTCAATTTGTATTGATACCGTGACAGCATTAATTATACAAGGTTAGTACCTATTTTTAAAGACAATTTGTGTATAATAAAGTAGCTAGCCTGTAATGATACAAGCTAAATACTATATTTCTACTAGCTATAATACACCTTTACAAACATTTATGAATGTAGAAAAATTAACATCCCGAAATCTTTTGCCATGCATATATCAGAAAGATCTCTAAAGCGAATTTATAATGATACACTGTACATACTATCGATTTATTTTTGTGTCAAAGAGTTATGTCGACATATAAATGAGGTACTATTTTTTCAGATATTATCATGGCTTGATCCATTCCTTGCGTACAAGTTATCCAGGCAACGTAGTTTTGTAACCCGTTGCGTTCTTCTATCTTTCTGAAACAAGTTGCTGCGTTGTTTCTTCTGTTTTGGTTCTTTTCTCGTTATTTTTCTGGTTTCAAATTGTGTAACGAGTATGGCTCTTGATGCCAATTGTTAGTCCCAATGAGAGTCGATATATGAAATTGCAAATACTAAAACTGAATAACTTTTATTATCGGTCTCATCAATCTTGTATCGATACATATACATGTCTATTTATACTACACGAATGGTTGTCAAGGAACCATTGTGTCTGTTCGCTGGATACATGCACCAGACGTCACACCCTTTCATTTTAGGGTTAAATTCATTTAACTAATTTAACTAACAATTCGGTTAATAACTTCTAACTTGTCAACTTTGGTCCTTCGAGTTTAATGAAGCAATAAACGAGATTATTAGTTTTCAAACAAGTTGATATTAAGAATTATTTGCTAGCATCATATCCGATTTCAATTCTTTATAAGAACAATATTTTTTTTTAATACTTGCGATTTTATCTTATCTTCTTTGGTTTCCTTCAGCTGATATGTTCAATCATATCGCTAACATGGTATTTAATGTTTTTTTCTTTGCTCTAAATTTTATTCACTAGTTTTCGAAATTCTAATTATCAGGATGGCAAGGAAATTTGATGAAGCATCAACAAATGGCGAATTACGCAGCAATGACTCCACCAATGAACCAAAGAATGATGGGTTGAATGAATATTGTTGGGCCAATTTGAATTTTATTGTTTCTTTTTACACTTCACATTCATGTAATCGTTGTATTTCATATATTCTGGGTAGACTTATGGAGTTGTTTATCCTTGTAAGCTGTTATTATTGATCGTACATTTATATTATGTAAAGCATCTATCTATTATATAAATCCAACAAGAAATGATTGTGGTTATCAAAATTATCAATCAACATATCCAATAAAGACAACATATCCAATAAAGACTAAGGATATAATTCCCCGCCAATTTAAATCTTTTGGAGAATATTTCTAACAAAGAGTAACATTTTCATAAACGTACACATAAATCTGAGACATCCTTGGAAATTAAACTTTAGACCCAAAAGGTTAAATTTGCAGAAGAGTAACGACACAACTACAAAAATGCTAATGGAGCCCGGTTCAAAACATACATACAGACCGGTTTGACAAACGGACTTAATGAGGATGTAATGTATGCGAAGACCAACTAGAGTACGTAGCTTATGGGAGTTTTAACTAATGAATCTGTTTCAAGAGCTTTCACGTTTCCGTTTCTAAATGCAACCAGGTTCTAAACCTATCTGTGCTTCCACCTCATCTTGATGTGAAACGCTTTACACTTAAATATAAAAAAATATGAGCTAAA
The DNA here is from genome assembly GCA_014162995.1 of Artemisia annua. Classification (NCBI taxonomy): domain Eukaryota; kingdom Viridiplantae; phylum Streptophyta; class Magnoliopsida; order Asterales; family Asteraceae; genus Artemisia; species Artemisia annua. The sequence continues at coordinate 134,217 of LBNU01031509.1, read as the reverse complement.
GCTCAGAATTAGGTAAGTGTCATTTCACTCAACTAAAATTAACAAGATATTCAAGGCAAACTTACAATGGTAAACGAGAGCAGTTCAAAGAAAGATAATGATAATAACAACAATGGTAAATTACTAAAATGAATTATCAGCTGAAAATGAATGCTATACTGAGAAAAATATATAGTAGTAGTTAGCTTCTAATACTAGTTGGTTTAATTTAGCATGCAATGAATTGAGACTTTTGCTTAACTAAAATGATTTTTTTCTTTTCTTTAAACTGTTGTTTTGGTTTTACGGTGTTACAACATACAACCATCACCATATCCCTTGGCTACCAGCAGGGACGGAACCAGGGGGTTCCGCAGGTTCCCGGGAATCCTATGGATTTTTTCGATTTAGTCTTAATTTTTGAAAAAAACATCGAATTTTCCTAATGTCCTAGTCCATCGAAATGTTTTGGTCCATCAATTTTAACTCTATTATATTACGGTTTAAAAAATATTTGTGCACCCAGTTATATTTGGTTCTGGATCCGTCCCTGGCTACCAGCAAAAAATATAAAAAATCGCAGAATTGTCAAAAATTATTCGTCAAAGTCAATTTGTACCGATACCGTGACAGCATTAATTATACAATGTTAGTACCTATTTTTAACAACAACTTGTATATAATAAAGTAGCTAGCCTGTAATGATACAAGCTTAATACTATATTTCTACTAGCTATAATACACCTTTACAAACATTTATGAATGTACAAAAATTAACATCCCGAAATCTTTTGCCATGCATATATCAGAAAGATCTCCAAAGTGAATTTATATAATGATACACTCTACATACTATCGGTTTATTTGTGTGTCAAGGAGTTATGTCGACATAAATATGAGGTACTATTTTTTCAGATATTATCATGGCTTGATCCATTTAATGACAAAGAAATATACTTGAGATATCTTCTTTTGATCATTCTAGCCATTATTGTATGCAAAGTTGACTTTGTCTTCGTGCATATACAAAACTGATGTTACAAAAAAATCCAACTTGCAAAATACCAACTAAGAAGTTCATTAGTCAACTCTTAAAATGTTGGGCAAGTCAACTTATTCGGTTGTTTTCCCATGAAAGACGCTCACATCCACGTCTTTACACCTCTATTTCTTTCTATAAAAACATGTCTACTTGCATTACTCAAATACACCAAAGAACTCTAAAAAAACTTTGAAACCAGCTAGCAAATAGTTTGAGCTGAAATGGGTCGTCTCGACGCCAATCCACCTCCTCAATCCTCCGATCAAACCCCATTCCAAGCACCACCACAGGGCTACCCAAACCATCATGACAACCCATTAGCACCTCCATCACCAGCACCAGCTCCAGCTCCAGCATCAGATGCATATGTGGCTGATAATGATCAGAACAATAACCATCCACAGACCACTGCTCGTTCATTCGTACCTCAATCATCTCCTGAAAGCATGCCACCACCCGAATCTTACCCACCTCAAAAGCCATCAAATTATCCACCTCAACAACCCGCAGCAGCATATCCACCTCAGCCAACGCCTGTTCAGTTTCCACCTCAGCCAACGCCTGTTCAGTTTCCACCTCAGCAGGAACCTGTTCAGTTTCCACCGCCTCAGCAACATACTAATGCACAAGCATACACACCTCAAAGTAATTTTAACTATGCTCCACAGCCGCAGCCCATGAATTACATTGGGCAGCAAGGGTATCAAACTCCCATGAAAGAAGGGATTCCAGTTGCAAGTCAATTCCTAGCTCCTACTCAGGGATGGACTACTGATATCTTTGACTGTGCTGAAGATCCTGAGAACGGTATTCTTAATTCAACTTTATCATTCATGTTTTATGAAAAATATTGGCAATAAAATCCGACAATCATTACTCATTTATTAATGTTTACAGAACGGGCTAAATCTATTCATAGTTACCGGATGAGAAAACGGCTACTCTCTTGAATCATTTTATTTATAAAACTATGTTTGATTAAAATGGAAAAAATTAGATTTCGTCAACGCAGCCCAAGTTTAAGTCTAATACTATATGAACACCCTTCTCAGAACAAAGGTTATTAATATTTCTTATATTTTCGTTGACAGCCATCATAACAGCATGTTTCCCATGCATCACTTTTGGACAGATTGCAGAGATTGTCGACAACGGCCAAACTTGTAAGCTAGTTTAGAAGTCAAAGTTCAGTTTGTATCATGCATAACTTTTTTATATTGCTAATCAAATTATTGTGTTTTTGCAGCGTGTGCAACGAGTGGACTTCTATACGGTGCAATCAGTTTTTTTATTGCCATGCCATGTATAATGTCATGCTCATATCGTACTAAGATCAGGAGCCGCTACGGTTTGATGGAGAGTCCAGGACCAGACTGGGTGACACACTTCTTTTGCGAGTGGTGCGCACTTTGCCAAGAATACCGAGAACTTAAAGCCCGAGGTTTGGACCCTGCAATAGGTACGTTACTTGAAGCACTTAAAGTGTATTTGAAATAGCAAACAGATAAAATCAATGTCTTTAATTTAAGAAAAAATATTAGATCTTTCAGAAAAAGTAACTGGTTTTGGTTTAAACAATAAATAACATTTGATTTAATTTTAACAAAATGAATTCTTAGTGTATATTTGGCAGAAGAGAAGTTCGGCCAATGGTTGTTTCAGCTATTGCTAATGTTTTATNGTGGTTTCAGCTATTGTTAATGTTTTACGAATTTAAATTGGCAAGATTTAATTGAAGAATAATTCGAGTCTATGACTTAAATACGTCTGTGCATTATGTTTTAATTTCAGGGTGGCAAGGAAATCTAATGAGGAACCAACAAATGCAACCAATGCCCACGATGACTCCCCCAATGAACCAAACAATGATGTGATTTCTAATGTTTTAATATTCTTAATCGTATCTTTCTTTAAAGCTTTGATCGATATTTTGGAGTGTATTCTTTGTATTATAATTGAACAATATCATGTAATACATGCATAATTTTTCTGGTATTTCAATAAAAGTTCTATAGCACAATAATATATGATAAAACTTACTGTTGTTTTGTATGAAATTTAGTAGCGGAAGCAAAAATGTGTAAACTTGATCAATTATCATTGAGAGAGAATAAGTTACAAAAGTTTTGTGTGACTTGATCATTATAAACACGAAAAGGGAAAAATAACTACTCTAACAAACTTTTAAACATAAATTACATTTACAATCTCTCTACTTTCTGCATATTACGAAAACGAACTAAAACTTTGCATTTTCCTTATCTTCCCTTCAAGTTGAAACTTCTTGAAAACCCAACTTCTGAGCTAGAATGAAGGTCGTGAACCACCTAAAAGCCATTATCATTATTGTATTATACATTTACCTTGAGAAACGACGCCGTTTAGCAAGGCCCTAAAACGACGCCGTTTTGAGGGTTTTATTAATTCTTCACTGGACGACATACGACGTCGTTTGATGATTGGAAATAATGTTGGCAAAAAACGACGACGTTTTACTTTATAATTTGGCTTATACATGACTTAAATTCATACTAATGTGGCTTAAATACATACTCTTCAAGAACACGTATACATCAGATTATTAATTACAAAATCAAGACACAAAATCATAACATTCATTCAATAAACGATTAAGATAAAACACAAATTCAAGATTCAAGATTAGGTTTCATGATATTGTCGCCTATTTCGGGATTGAAGAAGAGGAAGATTACACATACAAAGTTTCAGTTGCAGCTTGCGACTGATGGTTGATCTTTATTTGAAATTGTAAGTTTATGAACCCTAACCGATGGGTGTTTATTTTTAGATATATGCTTATTTTAGTTTCTGTGTTATGCTGACTTTGATTTGTGTTTTAAAGGCTAATATGTGCTCATAAGTCTTGATTTTTTCAATTTGAATAAGTGCTCATGGGTGTTGATTCTATACAGTTTGTTTTCATAGGGCAGTGTAAGAGTAGTAAGTGCTTTGTGATAAAGCCTGAAATTCTTTTATAGATTTATGTTCTTTAGCATGTAGATAAAAACTTCTTTCAATGTAGCTTCCCAATTCTTGTGTCCATGCTTTGTCGTAAGATGAACGTGTTGATTTTACATACTTTTCTTCAAGTTGCGCTTATTTTAGTTTCTATGCTGTTAGTGGATTTATGGGTATGTGTTTCTGTTTGTTTAAACGAAAAGTGCTTGATGGAATCCATGTAACTTAGTGCTGGGTGGTCATAATTGCTAATTTCGTTCATAAGTGTTATATGCTCTGCTTTATATAAGTTGTGGTCTTTATTTCTAGTTTTTTAAGTGCTTGAGGCTATTTTTTGGTTGTGCAAAATATGTGCTTGTTGATATCACCTAGAATCTGATATGTGGTCGTACGAGTTATAGTCATAATTGGTGGATACATGTTTTTGTTAGTTTAGACTTTGTGATAATTCTGATATGTGATCATAAGTGCTAATTTTATATGGTGTTTGTACAAGTAGTGTTTTATTTCCTGTCTGGGCTCGATGTCTTTCGGATTTTGAATTGTTTTTAAAGTTCCAAGGCTTATTAAGCATTTGTTTTTGTATGTGAATTCGTGTTTTCAGCTTGCCATTGATGTTGTTAGCATAGGATCTCTTTCCATCATAAGACAAAAATTTTACACCACATGGATTCGCTGCAGCACATGTACATATTCAGTTTATAACGATGATATTGTTTCTTATGGGTTTCACTTAAGTTTTTGATTAGTCGTTAGAGATATTATGGGTTCAACCGCATTTCGGCATTTGCATTGTTTTGTGGTTGTTATTGTTTCCCCAAGTTTGTGCATTTACCTAGCTGAAATTACGAGTATAATTTTGGCAGCCAAGTTTTACCGGAGGAAGTGATGATTCGTATGTGAGGCATGTGTTGTTGATGGTTGTTCAATTACAAAAATGTGAAAATCATAGTGTAGGGTCTTCTATGTAAATTATGTAATAGATAGGGACGTGTTGTAAACGTTTTATTGTTGAGAGACTATATACCCTCACAACACTTGTATAGTTGCGAGAGTAAGTTCATATGTTGAGAGGTCTCTCAAAGTTTGGTTATAATCATTTAAATACTACTACCTCATGGGTAATGATGTATATATTTATTTTATAGTCTTGCGAGACTTTCCTCATTTCTCTCTCTAGAAAAGATGTGTCCACATCCACTCTCTCTCTCTCTCTAGATTAGTAGATGTTAGGATTATTTTGTGACCAACTATTGGTATCAAGAGCCATATGTTAATTGTTATGTTTAGTTGGATTATTTTTAGCTTAAGATCGTCATTAGGCTAAGCATTTTACGTTTTTATAGTCCAAAAACTCGTTACTCACTCACTAGAAATATTTCCGTGCTCTTAAAAATATTTGGTTTAATCATTTTTGTGGTTAGATTGCAAAAACGTTTATGAAAAAACATTCTAGGAGATTTGAGATATGTTTTCAAAGGATTGCATAAATGGTTTTACATTCAAATGATGATTTTTTGGTTGGTGTTTTTGTTACATTTCTAGAAGTGGTTTTTTGAAAGTTTTGCAAGTTCTTATTTTGGTAATCTCGCAAATTTCTTTTCACAAAATTAAGGTTACAACCTTGAGAGACTTAGTTTGCGAACATTCGCAAGATTAGGGTTCCTCGGAAGAATTGGTTAGGAGACTTTTGTGGCGATTGGTGAAACGTCTAATAGCAATGGTCAGATAGCAACATCTGACCCTTCTCTTCCATATCATCGAGAAAGATATCAACAATCTATTTGATCTTCTGAAGCATAACCAGATTGAAGTCAATGACATCAAGTAAGAGATGAAAAATAAAGTGAATCCAATTCAACAAACAATTCAACAACCAATTCATGATCCTCTTGCACTCGTCTCATCGTTTCAACCAAAACCAACACATAACACTCTCAACTATAGCACCAATAATGACATCAAGTACCCTCAATTACCATTACCCATTACTGATGAAACCGAAACTGTGGAACCAGATTTGGCAAATACTGAATTAAACAAATTGTCCAAAACTTGGCATTACTTGGGAAGCAAATTCAGAAATCCTTTTACAAGCGTCCCACCAACAATAATCTTCGGACTACATCCGCACTTACTGCAATAAACAAAAAACAAGATGCTCAGCCAAGAGGTGAATTGGTTAGGTAGGGTGGGATAAGGTTGGATAGGAATGATGCAGTGAAGGAAGTTGATGAACCTAAGTGCTATAGTTGTGGACAGACTAGACATTTTGCTAAAGCATGCCCAAATGGAAAAGTTTACAACAAGGCTTACTTCAGACAGAAGATGTTGTAGCTGATATGGAAGAGAAGGGTAAGATGTTGAGAGCTGATGAGCATGATTTTTTTGTTGATACGAATGATGAAGGAGAAATGTTGGAGACAAACATGGTATTCATGGCAAAGCTGGAGATAGTTGATGCATATGAAGTTGTTGTTCATGAAGCAAAGGAAGTAACCTTAAGCTATGATACTGATGCTGAGAATGATGATGCCTTCATCAATAAGGTAAACACTGCATTTGATAATGAATTTGCTTGCGTTTAGATGAGTTCATTCATGGTGGCAGGATAACTACTAGCCGAGTAGTTGAGTTTAACACAAGTAGTATTGCATCTACGTGTGGTGTTCTCAAGTACCCACTACTAGTTCTAACTACAATAAGAAATCAACTTATCATGATTATTCTTTTATGCTTCAGAATTATGCATTAATTTAGTCTCAAATTTAAAATTATGCTAACTAAACTAGAAAAATATAAGAATGCATGCTTAGAGAAACAAATAAAGGACATGGTACAAGATGAAAAGTCTGAAAGGTCCTTAGTGTTAAAAAGCGAAATTCTTGAGTTAAAAAGTGAAAATTTTAAAGTTCAAATAAATATTTCTACTTTTGATAACATTAAAACGAAACATGAATCCCAAGTTGCAAAGCTTGGGGAAGAAAAATATGATTTTGTTCAAAGAATCACAAAACATGAAACAATTCTTCGGAAAACTGGGTCGACAATTCAGACTCTACATTAATCCCTAAACTAGATTCAGTTAAGGATCTAAAACAGGCACTTGGTCATTTCAATCCAAATGATCTTGATATGACAAAGAGAACCCAACCTAGTTTATATAATGTGGATTATGTGAGACGTGATACTTTTAAAAGATATATGTTTGTGCCTATAGAGTTTTATCAAGAGGAAAATGAAAAACTTTTGAATGTTATACATAACAACACCAATTTCTCTTATCATCGTGCATATTATGGTTTGATTAACAAACAAAATGTTCTTTCGAGAAAAGATACAAACATGAAAAATCATGTGGAACAGATTTTTGAAAATTCATATGATGCAAACAAGTTTGAGAGTTTAGCGACAAATTTTTTTGTAATCTCCAAAATCAAATAAATTCAACGTTGGCTCCACCAATGAACCAAAGAATGATGGGTTCAATGAATGTTGTTTGGCCGGATTTTATTTTTTCTTTTTACACTTCAGTACTTCACATTCATGTAATCATTGTGTTTCATATATTCCGGGTAGACTTATGGAGTTGTTTATCCTTAAAGTTGTAAGCTGTTGTAATTGATCGTACATTTATAGTATTATGTAAAGCATCTATATATCTATCATATAAATCCGACAAGAAATGATCGTGGATACTGAAATTTTCAATGAACATATCCAATAAAGAGTAAGGATATACCTTAACTATTTATAAAACATGTATCACATCTTTTAGTCTCTTAAAAGTTTTAATGTTTAAGTAATGTTTTTTTCCCCTCATATTATACCCCTTATTATAAATGACAAGTTATCACACACTTAATTAATAATAGTTTCTAAAAAATCATACTACTCTCCAATATACAAATACTAGACACTTCTTTTTGCTCTTGTCTTAATTTAGAGTTAATTATATGGAAATGAAAATGAATGATCAAGAAAATATTAATGTTGATGTTAGTATATTATGCCAAAATATCACTATAACTATTTGTCGCTATAAAATTTTATTGTTATGCACGGGTAATCGTCTAGTATATATGATTCCCCGACGATTTAAATCTTTTGGAGAATATTTCTAACAAAGAGTGTCATTTTCATAAATGTACACATAATCTGAGACATCCTTGGAAAATAAACTTTTGACCCAAAAGGTTAAATTGGCAGAAGATAAATGACACTACTACAAAAATGCTAATGGAGCCCAGTTCAAAATATACATACAGACCGGTTTGACAAATGGACTTAACGAGGATGAACTGCATGTGAAAACCAACTAGAGTAGGTTATGGGAGCTTTAAGTACTAATGAAATCTGTTTCAAGAGCTTTCACGTTTCCGTTTTTAACTGCAACGAGGTTCCAAACCTATCTGTGATTCCACCTCATCTTGATGTGAAACGCTTTATGGTTAAAGTATATATATCTTTAATATCAGGGGCGGCTCAACCTTCACGGAGGCCTAAAGTGAAGCTTTAAAATGGGGCCTTTTTTTATGAAAGTTATTTTCCAAAAAATTTTTATATGAAATTTACCTTTCTAGCTTTTTTTGATGTGAACAATATAAAACCTGATTGATTGAGTGTAGATGACCAAGTTTCACAATAAAGTATATACTAATGTACACTGTCACAACACCACTTAAGTTAAGTCCAATATAGTTGTATGTAGAAGTGTAGAACCTTATCACCTAAAAACATAAGCAAATAAATCTATAAGAATGCTATGATTATAACTATGAGTATAACATAATAACAAGAAAAGTAAATAACTAAGATACTAAATAAGTAATTAAGAACCATGTTACCTTTTGTTACAATCCAGTAGATGATCGGCTGCTAATTGATTAGAAAGAATGTGCAACAAAATTAATTGATTCTAACAGTAATAATGAGAGTAAATTCAAGTGGGATTAAATGGTTATAATGGAAACTTGAGGTCTGCCAGGAGATGAAAGCAATGGCTGTGGACTTGTTGTATTGGAATTCTAATAGTCGATTCATTAACTAAAAACGTTTAGATGCACAACAACATTCTAACCAGATTTTTAATGGGCTTATTAATTTAGTCTTTACTTAATTTTCATAAAACATGGGCCTTTTGGAGTATTAATTAGGCTTAAATTTCTACAATTTGTAGATATAAAAATTAGAAATAATAGAGGCCTAAATCTTCGACAATATAACATTTATCGGTTATTTGGGGCCTTACATAATCGGATCTATAAAGATGATGACCTAAAAAACATGCGAGTGGCTATATATATATATACGATGTCCTTGAAAATCGGAGGCCTAAAACCCTAGTTTTACTTGCTTTACCCTTGAGCCACCATTGTTTAATATAAAAAGATATGAGCTAGCTCGGAATTAGTTAAGTGTCATTTCACTCAATTAAATTAACAAGACATTCAAGGCAAACTAATAATGGTAAACTAAAATTATTTGTTAGCTTCTATTACAAGTTGGGTTTAATTTAGCATGCAATGAACAGAGCCTTTTGCTTAACTAAAACGAGTTTTTTTCTTTAACTGCTATTTCATGGTTTTAGGGAGTTTCAACAATCACCATGTCCCTTGGCTAGCTACCAGAAAACAAAATACAGTAAAAAATTCACAAAATTATCAAAATTATTCGTCAAAGTGAATTTGTACCGAGATACCATGCATGCCAGCATTAATTATACAAGGTTAGTACATATTTTTAACAACATTTTGTATATAATAAAGTAGCTAGCCTGTAACGATATAAGCTTAATAGTATATTTCTACTAGCAATAATACACCTTTACAAACATTTATGAATGTACAAAGATTAACATCACGTAATCTTTTGCCATGCATATATATCAGAAAGATTTCTAAAACGAATTTATATAAGTATACACTCAATATACATTCTATTGGTTTTTTGTGTGTCAACGGGAGTTATAAGTCGACATATATATGAGGTAATTTGAATTATTCAGTTATTATCATGGCTTGATCTAGTTAATAATGACCAAAAACTGATCAGTACCGATCGACGCATATTTAAGATATCTTCTTGAGATCATTCTAGCCATTACTGTAAAGTTGACTCTGACTGTTCATAACTTCATATATATATACAAACTGATGTTACAAAAAATCCAACTTGCAAATGACCAACTAAGAAGTTCATTAGTCAACTACTCTTAAAATGTTGACGCTTGTTTTCCCATGAACCCTATTGGCATTATTTCAAAAATGCTTGTCTTTACACCTCTAATTCTTTCTATAAAAACATGTCTATTGGCATTATTTCAAATACACCAAAGAACACTAGCTAAAACTTTGAAACCACCTATCAAATAATTTGAGCTGAAACCTGAAATGGGTCGTGTCAATGCCAATCCACCTCCTCAACCATCCGATCAAACCCCGCTCCAAGCACCACCACAAGCCACATCAGATACATATGTGGCTGATAATGATCAGAACAATAAACATCCACATACAACTGCACGTTCATTTGTACCTCAGTCATCTCCTGAAAGCATGCCACCACCCGAATCCTACCCACCTCAAAAGCCATCAACTTATCCACCTCAACAACCCGCAACAGCATATCCACCTGAGCCAACGCCTGTACAGTTCCCACCTCAGCAGGAACCTGTTCAGTTTCCACCACCTCAGCAAAATACTAATGCGTCAGCATACACTCCTCAAAGTAATTTTAACTATGCTCCACAGACGCAGCCCACGAATTACAGTGGCCAGCAATTCCTAGCTCCTACTCAGGAATGGACTACTGATCTCTTTGACTGTGCTGAAGATCCGGAGAATGGTATTCTTAATTCAACTTTATCATTCATCTTAGAAACAAAATATTGGTAACAGAATCCGAGTATTTATTAATGTTTACAGAACAGGCTAAATATTTTTATAGTTACCGGATGATGAGAAAACGATTACTCTTTTGAATCATTTCATTTATAAAACTATGTTGGATTAAAATGGAAAAATTAAGTTAGATTTCGTCAACACAACCCAATTTTAAGTTGAATACCATATGAACATGCTTCTCAGAGCAAAGGTTGTTAATATTTCCTATATTTTCATTGACAGCGATCATAACAGCATGTCTCCCATGCATCACTTTTGGACAGATTGCAGAGATTGTCGACGACGGCCAAACTTGTAAGCTAGTTTAGAAGTCAAAGTTCAGTTTGTATCATGCATAACTTTTTTTTATTGCTAATCAAATTATTGTGTTTTTGCAGCGTGTGCAACGAGTGGACTTCTATACGGAGCAATCAGTATTTTTATTGCCATGCCATGTATAATGTCATGCTCATATCGTACTAAGATCAGAAGCCGCTACGGTTTGATGGAGAGTCCAGGACCAGACTGGGTGACACACTTTTTTTGCGAGTGGTGTGCACTTTGCCAAGAATACCGAGAACTTAAAGCCCGAGGTTTGGACCCTGCAATAGGTATGTTACTTGAAGCACTTAAAGTGTATTTGAAATAGCAAAATAGATAAAATCATTGTCAGTTTAGATTTTTGTTAACGTGAAACTAACAAAAATGTCTTTAATTTAAGACAAAATATTAGATCTTTCAGAAAAAGTAAATGGTTTTGGTTTAAACAATAAATAACATTTGATTTAATTTCAACAAAATGAATTCTTTAGTGTATATTTGGCTGAAGAAAAGTTCGGCCAATGGTTGTTTCAGCTTTGTTAATGTTTTATGAATTTAAATTGGCAAGATTTAATTGAAGAATAATTCGAGTCTATGACTTAAATACGTCTGTGCATTATGTTTTAATTTCAGGGTGGCAAGGAAATCTAATGAGGAACCAACAAATGCAACCAATGCCCATGATGACTCCCCCAGTGAACCAAACAATGATGTGATTTCTAATGTTTCAATATTCTTAATTGTATCTTTCTTTAAAGCTTTGATCGATATTTTGGAGTGTATTCTTTGTATTATTGAACAATATCATGTAATATATGCATAATTTTTCTGGTATTTCAATAAAAGGTCTATAGCACAATAATATTGATATATGATCAAACTTACTCTTGTTTTGTATTTTTAGTAGCGGAAGCATAAAATGTGTTTGATCAATTATCATTGAGAGAGAATCAAGTTACAAAAATTATGTCTAACTTGATCATTATATATGACAAAAGTTCCATACGAAACAACATTTATCTAAGGAACAAACCGTAAGATCTCAACCATCCATCCTCCTTCCATACAACGGTTTAGATTAATTAGAATTTTAAAATAAAAATATACTATGGGGCATTTTAGTCATTATCTAAAAGTAATAATACAAACTCAAATTAAACCCATTAAATCAAACACCCAACGAACACCACCGTGATTTCAACGGCCGTCCACCACCACCACCACCACCACTGTCACAACCATCACAAACCACCATCACCGATAGTTCAAGATCCGGATCTTAACCACCATATCTGGTCACTCAAATGGACGATTTCGGCATGTTAGCTCGCGACTTCGGTTTCAAACCACAAGGCAAATCCGCTCCAATAAAATCCGATACTCGTCCATCACCATTCACAGCCACCACGTCATCATCAGATATCGATTATGACAACTCGAAGATGAAGAATAATAATTAAGGAGTAGCCCTAATAAGATCAAAACATGGATCTGAACACTCAAGAAACCATTCACTCATTTTGGTTTATAAAAGAAAAGAGATATATTTCAATCATTTTCGTGAGAATAGTATAAGTGAAAGGAGTTAAAGAAGACTAAAAAAGGGCTAGATGAAATTTGTGTGTTAATGGAGGAGATAAGTTTTGAAGATAGTGACTACATTTGGTAAGTAGGTGGCGTATAGTTTGTGTGGGATAGTTGATTGGCTCTGAAACAGTCAACAAAAGTCAACCAAAGAATTGGTCAACTAAAGTCAAACTATAAAAGAGTCAATGCAATAGCCAAAGGAGTATAGATAAATCCCCGGGTCGTTTAAATCCCGACGAGGAGTGAATTGTATCAAAAACGGTTCTGAGATCAAGTGAATATGAAACGATGATGGGAAAGTGAAATTGATTCAAATTAAACTACGAGATTATAAATGAAAATGATAAACAAATACTACAGATGATCACTGGAAATATGGAAACGTTTACAAATCTAAAAAGTATACGTTTTCGTTTATAAAAACGTCTACGTACGAAAATAAAAGTGAAAACGAAAATCTAAAAATGCCTAGGATATGAAAAACATATTTTTACAATCTAAATGATAAAAGAAAATTTTAAGAAAAAGAAAAATATTTTTTAGACTTTTTAATTAATTAATATTAATTAATTACTAATTACTAATTAAACTAAGTTAAATTAAAATAAATACTAAACTAATTTATAAAATTATGAAAGTATTTTCTAAAATTACCTAACAATTACAGAAGTCCCAAAAAATTACAGAAAGTTCCTAAAAATAATAAAAAAAACTATTTTAGAAATTAATTATCTAATTATTAATTAAAAACTAATTAAACTGATTTAATTATTATAAATAGAAGATGAACAGTAGAAATTCTAAGAAAATTACTGAAAACTCTAAAAATTATTTAGAACCTAAGAAAATTATAAAAAGAAGCTACTGTTTAACAAAATTTAACAAAACTATTTAATTAACTAGTTTTAACTAATTACTAATTTAATTATTATTAATTCTAAGAATTACTAGATGAACAGTGAAAATTCTAAGAAAATTTCTACAATTACTTTAAGATACTAGGAATCTGGGAAAATTATAAAAACAGGTACTTACTTAATAAAAATTTAAAAAGAAAAATAAAAATAAAAATAAAAATAACTTCTATTAAATAGAAGCTATCACTAAATTTAAATTGATGATTTTTGATTTTTCTTTTTACAAAACTCTAAAACAACTGAAAATGAAAAACTTTTGAAAAAAAAAGAACTTTGGCTGAGATTCAAGAATAAGCACTTTGGGTGCCAAAGTGCTTAACAGTTAAAAGCTTAAAACTTATTAAGACTTGATTAACCTTGAAAAAGCCAACCATAAGCTACCACATGGTTAACTAAGCCAAAACAGGAATGTGGCAACTTGAAATAAGCTAAATGAAACAGAAAAGCACAAGAAATAAACACTCAAGAGCAAATAAGCATATACCAATCAAACACAGACTGCACAGTCCACACAAGCAACTTAAGAGGTGTGTGGGGCCCACTAGGGGGATTGGAAACCCAAATCAAAAGCTAAACCAATAAGCTGAGCTTATTGGCTTTCTAAAAATCCAGGATTCAACCTGTGGGGTCCACTGATAAGCTTATGACAAGCTTGTGAAAAAGCTATGAACACACTGGTTGTAAAGCCAACACAGTGAAATGGGACAATCAAAAAGCTAGGAGCAGCCCTAGCTATTGAGCTAGAAAAGGAAAAATGGGCACAGGAACTTACAAGTGGGTAGTTAAGCTTCACAAAAAGCTAAGCCACTCAAGGTCAAGCTCAGTATTGAGCTTTTGAGAGCTTATGGAAAAAGGCACTCAACACTGATGAATCAGTGTGCAAAGTGTAATGGGGCAAACTTGATAAGCAATTCTAAGCAGTGAAATAAGCTAAAGAGAGGACCAAAAGCACATGCACAGTGAAAATAGCTTATAGACTACTCAAAACAACAAATATTACAAGCTAAGGCCAAATACTAAAGCTATTGCAAGCTTATGAAAATGGATGGTTCAACTGTGCACAGGGTACTTATCCAGAAAACATGATACAAAAAGCAACAAAATAAGCAGTGTACAAATCTAACTAAAATTTATAAAAAATACTATGATGAAGATCAGCAACAAAACTCTAATAGTCTAAAAGGACAAGATCTAAAACTTATTAATTAACCCTACACTAAATTCCAAAGTTTATTCAAAAACTTTTTCCTGAAAATTATGACTTTTTGATTTTTGAGCTAAGGTTGACTTTTTTCAACTTTGATTGGATCTAAATGACTTATAATGTTGTTATAAACTGCAAGTAACCTAGATTAAGCTATATAAACTACTTATGTGGTGAAATGATGAAATCAAGTACTTTAAATCCTAACAGTTAAATGACAGTGAAGATTAGAAAGGATTTTTGACTTTTTCTCAAACAACAACCTGATTTATTGACTTAACCTAACTAAAATGACCTATTGCAAGCTGTTGTGACCAAATGCAACAAACAAAACATGCTAGAACACACTAAGACCCACTGATCCAAACAGTCCTTAACAGACAAATTACATTAACACTATGAGATTTAAAACTACAACTACTACATTTAAAGGTTTAAACAGATTTAGCACACTAAACAAAACCAAACACTACTTTCAACCGCTAAGTTTTTATATGCTTGTAGCTTCTTATGGTACTGTTTGAGAAACAATCCGTTTTATTTGCTTAGTTTTGTAGGCTTAATCGTGGTTGAGTTGCGCAGTCGGCGACCATTTCACGTATTGGCCTCAGACATTTCTTTGTTTTGACTGACCTAGATTTTAGGCTTTATTTCATCCTTGTGTTCTTATGGTTAATTGTGTCTTTTTAGTGGTCATTTAGGC